>JASCZW010004078.1:0-79412 GCA_034211315.2 Aedes japonicus | reverse complement strand
TCAAGCGTCTCTTTATACCAGCTGCGCGTGAAAAAGGCGTCTTCGAAAAAGGTTTCAGGAGCGCATTCAACGGGAAATTTACTAACTTTTTATGCAAAAAATAAATTGAATTCTTTGGTCATTCTAACTGTATATCCCCCCTTAATTCAAATTCGTTAAAAATGTATGACCGATTACTTTCGATTACAAGTAAGGTAGTTATGTAAAAGAAAATCAAAAAATAATTCTGCTGTTTAAAATAGAAATTTTAAAACACTAGTAGACCTCGTTATATTTTCGTAAATTCGTACTTCCTTCCCACAGTTAGCGGCTTGAGTAAATTGAATTACTATTTGGTTTTTATTCCTTAACCGTGCAGTACAAGTCGACTGGGCTTCGTTTGTGACTATCATAGTTGATCGGTTGCAGAAAGAGTAACGTTAGCGATAACATATACGAAAATACCACAGTTGTCGCATGATATGATTTCAACTTGCACACAAGTTAGCTTCTATAAGAACCTTTATGAAAACGGTTTATGATGCTCACACAATATCTCCCGGAACACTGATTAAACTTTTAAAGTTTTTTTTTATTATGGTACAGGTTTGGGCCGAAGCGTAGGGTGACAGATTTATATGAAATTTGTTCCACTAATAGATTTTGTAAAACGAACGAAAAATATTGCATACGGTTTTTTGCAAATAATGATACAAGAATAAATTAATATAACTACTTAATAATGTTTGGATTTATATGGGTTACCTCAATTCTGGATTTGGCATGAATGCTTACCACGTTCAATGAGTTTGGTCAGAGCTTCGTTACTGGAATTGAGAAAATAACCTACCGATTGATGTGACGATTGTGTCATGTTGCGAGCGTCCAAACCTTGCCTCGGCCTCACATTCTGGAGAGGGAAGAACACGTTCGCCTACCTGATGAATGTATTATTGAAATTTTGATTCAAAAATTCGAAACATGCTTTCTGTTTACTCCAAATAAGTCTTATATTTCAAGTTCAGTATCTATATTTATATTAGATTTTTCTAAAAAATTTGAATAAGATATTCATGGTGTACAAAAATCGCAACGAAATATCGAGAAAACCTTAAATTAGTCTTAGGATTTTTTTCTACTTTCTGTGCACTGATTTCTAAGCTTTTGCTTCTCTGGTTTATTTTCGCGATATTTTAATGGTAAGTAATATTTTGTGTGTATGTTAGTTATTTGAAGAGCTTTGAGCTACACGCTGGATATTCCTTTAAATTTGGAGTAGAATTCACAGCATCACAATCGAATCGGTAGGATAAAGAAAAAGATACTGTTTGTTCCGTCCTAGACGCCGGTTGTCATAACACTCCGTTGTCCAACTCCGGCTTGAGTGATACCCTTATGCTCCCTCCCTTCCAAATATATATTCAATTTCATATAGTGAATTAATATTATAATAATATAAAATATAGTGACTGAATATTATAATGACAAATAATATAGTGAGTGAATATAAGAGTGATAATCACAATTCTATTTGTGAACTTGAAAGTTTAGACAATGCAACTGCGAGAAAAAAATTGATATAAAATTATCTCATAAAACATGGGATATCCATGGATGATCTGAAATTATATACCAATAGAATAGTAAACCTAAAATTTTGTGTGCTGTGCTGTTCCGTTTCGTTGCAATCATTTTTGTAGTGAGTCTCATCGGAAATAGTGATTTTAATGAAATGAATTCAAACGCAATTATGTCACATCATTTAATATCATAACATAAAATATTAAACTGATGTTATAATATAAAAAATAAAACCAGCAGGCCATTAAACTATAGTAGAATGCATACTTCCTTAACTTAGCTGACCACGCAAGACTAGTACTTTCTATTGGATTAAGATCTACTAAGATTAGAAGTTGTTTTCACAATTATAGTCAGAGAACATAATAAACGTAGGTACAAGATATATCTTACATCTACTGGTATGTTACTGAAAATAAAAATTAGATGTGTATTTATATCATATTAATATTGCAAAAACTGAAAACAGCTAATAAAAAGGCGAAATAAATTTCACATGAGTATGAATCTTGTTCATCTGGACCCACAAATGATTCTTTATGTCTGTGAAATAGGATATGAATGATTGTTAACTGTTAGGTTTTGAAATAATACATATTTTTGATGAAGAAGGAGGGAGCATTTTTAAGTAGAATTTTTCGAATATGATCCTTTCTAAAAAAAAAACATTAAAAACTTCACTTGATATTGTTCTTTTCTTGTATTCTCCCATACGCGGGGTGATGATGTGATGATGTTGTTTTGAGAAGGAAATAATTTCTCATTTAAGAAAATAATTTAAAATTATTTTACAAAACATGGGATATCCATGGATGGTCTGAAATTGTAGAGCATATAAAGAATAATAAACCTAAAATTTCGAATGAATATGAGCCAGGACCAACGGCTTTACTTCCCTTCCGAAGGAAGACGTGACCAAATTTTTTCACCTCAGAAAAACCACCGACGTCGATTAGGATTAAACCCAGACCCACTGGGGTGCCAAGTAGCAAACACGCTTACCACTACACCACCGACGTCAGCATTGCGAATATTTTGAAGATACAAAATAGTTGCAAGTTATTGTATAGAAAAATTGTAGAACAGTGTTTATACCTGTTTTGTAATGCCGTTTTAGGACTCATTTATATTATCTTATTATGGTCAGTTGAAAAAGCATTTAATTTGCCTCTAGTACATGCATTGAACGGCAAATTGGTATTGACGAAAGTCCTGTGGTTTTAAAACGGCAAAAAACTTGACCAAATAGCTTTATAGAAGTCATTGTGAAAATACGCTGGCTTTTTGGCAAAACTGTGATATTTTTTCAAATGCCATATTGAAGTATAAGAAATCTTTGAAAGGTGGAAAGATAAATGCACCACATTTTAAATGTAATGCAAATGAACTGTAGGTTGGAGATTAATTTCAGGAAATTCATGCTTAATTTAATTTAATTTAATTTAGAACTGGCGCGTTTATGGTTGTTTTTCGGAATGAGTTTTGTCAAAATATTTTCGTTTGCTGTTGTGTGATTTGCTTATAGAGTTTTTAGTAGGTTTGTTTTTATTTTTGTTTGTGATTTTAATTTAACTTTCGAATCGGTAGTTTCTAACATAGTTTTTCTTTCTGTATAGAAGCATTTCATAGACAAAAAAAATATTTTGAAACTACGCCGTATCCTGTCAGTTTCAACGTAGTTTTCTCTTGCAAAACCTAAAATTAACTTCTTATACATAATGTGGCACTGGGGATATCTCAAGCATACCCCATTATTGACAAAACAGGGGCTTAAACTTCTAACAGAACATGCTTCATATCCGAGAAATATACATTTTGTGTTTTTGTTGCCTAGATAATTCTCATGTTTGAATAAAATTTGATTTTCATTTGAAGGAAAGCTCCCCTTACCTTAAGAGGGAGAGGTCTCGAACTATCATAAAAACATTTCTTGCCTCCAAAAACCCTTACATGTCAAATTTGGTTCTATCTGCTGGATTAGTTTTATAGTTATGCAGAAATGTGTGCTTCATTTGAATGGAAACCCCCAACTATTCCTCAGGGAGGAAGGGTCTCGAACCATCATAAGACATTTTTTCGGCCTCAAAAATTCCTGCATTCAAATGTTCATCACAGTAGGCATAATTCTCATGTTTGGTTGAAATTTGTGCTTCATTTGTATAAAAAACCACCATAGAAACATGTATCGCCTTTAATAGTTCTTATATACCAAATTTGTTTCTATTTGCTTGATTGATTCTCGGGTCATGCAGAAATTACTATTTTATTTGTATGAGGCATTTCTTGCCTTCAAAAACCTTACCTTACCTTACCAATCAGTCCAAGACCGGTGTAGCCTCTGCTGAACACAGAAGTTTTCTCCATTGTAGTCGGTCCATGGCTTCATCTCGCCAGCCTCGATGACTGCGGTGACAGCCCATCGTAGTCGACCGATTTAAGCGATGTGTACTACGATGGGAGGTTCTCCTAGCAACTAACGCAATCCATGTTTCATTCGCCTCCTCTACGTTCCGTCTTGCATCTGCACTCCATCGTAAATCGTACGCAGCACCTTCCGTTCAAAGACGTCAGAGGCGCGTTGGTTCTTCACTAGCAATGTCCGTGTTTCGTGGCCGTAGAGAAGTACCGGCCTAATTAATATCTTGTAGATGGCCAACTTTGTAATTCGATAAAAATTGTTCGATCTTAGCGTCCTTTGGAGTCCAACATAGGCACGATTGCCAGCCATAATGCGCCTTGTATTTCTCTGTTGGTGTCGTAATCAGCGGTCACCAATGAGCCCAGACACTCGAAATCGTCTACTATCTCGATTCCATCACCGTCGATCTGAACTCGTGGTTGGAGGCTAACATTGTCTTCTCGTGAGCCTCTTCCCTTCATGTATTTTGTTTTCAACGCATTAATCACAAGTCCAATCCTACCAGCTTCAGTATTAAGTCCGATGTACTTGTCCGCCATCGTCTCATAGCTACAAAGCCAAATAGTTGGACAGACTTCCTAAAAATCGTGCCACTCGTGTCTATCCCAGCTTTTCGAATCACACCCTCCAATGCAATGCTAAACAACAAACAAAAACCTCCACAGATCAAATAAATTAGGTTCCATTTGCTTGATTAGTTCTCGAGTAAGGCAGAAATTTCGGTTTCATTTGTATAGGAAACCACCATAAAAAAAAATCCTGCCTCCAAAAACCCTCAAATGTTAAATATGGTGCTATTTGCTCGATTAGTTTTCGAGTTATGCAGAAATTTATGTTTCAGAACCTTCCTTTTTTTAGAATGGAGAGGGGTCTCGAATTACAAAAAAAAAACTTTACTCTCCGCCTCCATACGCAAAATTTGGTCATTGGATTAGCTCTCGATTTATGCGGAAATTTCGGTTTTATTTGTATGAGAGCCCCATTTCCAAAAGAAGGAAGTGAAGGGTCTCAAATCACCATAGAAAAAAATCCTGCCATTTGCTCGACTAATTTCCAGGTTATGTAGAAATCATGCTGAACAATGCATTAGGTCCTAAGTAACAATGGGAGACTCTCTTCGTCGACTTTCTCTTTGCGTTCCTAGGCCTAGGGAAAAACATGTTCAAGTATTTTCAACACACCGTACGGTAATATGAAGTGTAATTAAGGCTCCAATATGGAAAAAAAACATCAGTAAATCGTTTAATAGACAAACTATTAACGAAAGAGAGAGTTGAATGTCTGTTTCATTTGTATGAGAGCCCCCTTTCCAAAAGAGTGAGGGGTCTCAAACCTCCATAGAAAAAAATCCTGCTTTCTAAAACCTCTACATGCCAAATTTGATTCCATTTTCTTGATTAGTTCTTGAGTTATGTTAAAATTTGTGTTTCATTTGTATGGGAGTAACCCCCCCCCCCTCTTAAACAAGGGTGGGTGATGGGAGTCCCCCCCCTCTTAAAGAAGGGTGGGGGATGGGAGTCCACCCTCTTACTATTATAGGAACCTTTCCTGACCCCGAAAACCTCTGCATACACATTTTTACGCTGTTCGGTTTAGTAGTCTCCGATCTATAATCTCGCACGCAAAATTTCCGAGGCGCATTAGTTTTCGATTCTTATCGTGCCAATATTTATAATAAAATTAAATGCGCATATGATTTGGAGCATGATACGCTCTAAAAAAAACCCTATTTGTTTTTCATATTTTGCTATCAAACTAAAATTTTCCCGCAACACTAGATTTTTTTTCTTAGATATTATTGATAGGCTAAATGGATCAGAAGAGGATTGAATCGAACAAAGCAGAACAACAAAAACAAACCAATATAATGAATGTAAACTATCTAACTACCTAAGACTACTATTCACATCTTACAACTAACTTACCTACCCTTATCCTGCAGCGTAGAATATCGCAGGCGCTAAGATCTGTTTATAGACGGCCAGTTTGTTCACCCATGTGAGACGGGATCATCGGCAAATCAGCGAATATAACTAAGGCGGAGCACTTGCCCAACATTCGCCACGTACAACCTGAAGAGAAGTTTCTCGTCAAACACCAGCCCTAAATAAGTTATTTCGGTGGACCACTCAACCCTTGTGCCGTGAAAGATGGAGGTGGTTTTAGTTTGCGGGACTGACTATGGAGGAACATGATTGTTTGAGTTTTGGAGGCGATGGTTTTGTTTTTTCACTTGGTGGCATAGTCTGCAAAGTTGTAAAGGCATCGTTGAATTTTGTTTTGGTGATTTCACGAGGCCGTCCTTTAACAGTTATTGCGGTGTCATCTGCGAACAGGAACAACACGCAATCCTCTCCAAGAAGAGGGATTTCGGAAGTGTAGATGCTTTGTAGTAACTGGCCAGCAGGCTACCTTGCGGAACTTCTGCTGGGATTGAAAACGTGTCTGAGAGACAACCATTCAAACGCCTTCCCAACGTCCAACAACGCCGTGGCAGTGAACTTGGATACAGCTTTGTTACTCTTTATGGCGTTCGTCACCCGAACTAGCTGATTAGTAGTGGAATGCCCTTTCCTGAACCCAAACTGTTTCGGTAGGAGAATGTTTTGCGCATCGACAAACTGCAGCAAACGATTGAAGATTAACTTCTCGAACAGTTTGTTCAGCGTTGAAAGAAGGCTGATTGGTCTGTAGCTTGAAGGAGATGTTGTTTGATCCTTTCCGGGTTTGCGAATTGGAATAAATTTGGCCACTTTCCAGATGCTTGGAAAGTAGTGCAGTTTCGAGCATCTATTGAAGATGTCGCTCTCAAGAGTGTGTACAATTTTATGTTGAGTTTTTTAAGGATCAAGTTGAAAGTCCCGTCAAACCCGGGAGCCTTCATGTTTTCAGTGCCTTTCAGTGCCTTTCAGTGCTGAGCAAATCTAATCTGCAGTTATTCTGACCTCCGGAAGCACGACACAAGCTAATAATTAACGATTATTATAGCGATATCACAGTGAAGTTTGACAGTTATGGTCATTTGGCCATTTTGCTGGTTTCATGGCAGCCAAAAGGTTTTATAAAGGTTTTCATGTGGTCGTAACATCTTTCACAAGAACATTTTCAACATGGTATGTATGGTCTTATAAGGGTTTTAAAAACTTGTTTTCACAACCGTCTATAGAGTGGGCCACTTTGTACAAATTTTCGGCCTTAAAAAAGCAGAGGAGGTGTTGGCAGACAAAAAATATTAATGTAGTTTTATCAACAAAGCCGAGAGGAATGCTATACGGCTGGAATAAAACTCAAAATGTTACTCGGGTGTACCGTACTCCGCGTATTGATAGAATCCTAAACTGTTCGCCAATGAAAAGACCTTGACCTACTAAATTACTGTACTGATGACAGTAACATTCTATGTGATCCATCCATGCACGGAAGGGATGTGTTGTACAAAGTTCAACGCGCGAGTGCTCGTGTTACAAAAGTTGTCGTTGGTGCTGAAAGGTTAGGAATGCTTGTATTTTAATGTAACCTAATTAATCTACACTATAGTACCAATAGATTGCAATAGATTCATCTAATATAGGGACATTTTTTTCAATCAATCAATTTTATAAATTAATACAAGAAAACAGAGGGACTTGTTCATATGTACATCTTTTCATCGTAGAAAACAGTCATTTACTATGTTGATGATCCGCTCCGATATAATCAAAGCAACCAAATAGCGAACCAAAGAGCCTCACCGCAAGCAGCGTTATAATCCTATTCCTGGAAGCTACCAACAATTATTCAGTTTTATTTTGGAATGTACCAGACAATTTCCTATCAACTAGGTAAATAGTAAATTCTGGAATCTTCCAAATTACAGGTATTAACCTGTGGTTTCTATCACGCCATAGCCGGCATTTTCACAATTAAGTCATGTACAATCTTTAATTTAATATTTTAACATTTAATTGTAGGCATCAAACCGAATGGCAAATCCACCACTCAGGGCGCAGTAGAAAGTAAATCGAGTAGGTACATCGATTTTCGTGCGACAAATAAATTTATTTGAAAAGGAATTCAGGATTCCATAAATATAACAGCGCAATTTTCACTTTGCTTGACGAACACAATGAAAAAGCGTATGTATTCCAAGTTGTTTTCGAAGTCGTGAGTGGGAGTTGAAACAATTGAATCCTGTGGTGTTCCAAAAATTGTTTGCCACGCAGACCTTACCGATCATAGCACTCGTCTTGTCTTATACTTTATTATGATGACTTTCAACCATCTTCAGTGTAACCATAGAAATCGATTCCAATGCTGTCAAACACAAGCGCTCTACTAGTTTGTTTGTAATAAATCCCTACAGCCATTATTTAATCAACGTTTATCGCTTCTCAAACCTAAGCTAACCAAATCTTTGATTGAGCTTGTGGATCTAACTAGTTTAATTTAAAAACATGTAGGATGGCAATACCTCGGTCGAGCTAGAATCAAAATTGTAATCAAAACAATTGGTTAACTTTCAATGGAGCAAACGGCAAAGCAAAGATTTGCAGGTTGTGGTGTTGATTGAGGCGGATGTATGACCCTTTGGAACGATTACAAATAAGGTTTTTATGAGCTTATCAAAATTTTCCTTATGAGCTTTAAACTGGCACCATAAATAAAATAAATTATTACAAGAAAACCGTTTTTATGATTGCATTCCTCTATATACATGTAATTTATTTGCTATTTGTACTGCAATAAATGTTGGGTTTCCGAAAACTTTATCCGCAGATTTTGGCTTTTAAACAAAAAGAAGCGTCAACAGTGTTAGATGAGCAAAACATTAAATATAACCTACAAGTACGAATTAATGCTTGTTGGAAATTAGCCCATAAGGTACCGATAAACAATTTTCAAAAGATTCTGGGTGTAAGAGCAATGTCTGTACATCGGTACTGAATGGAAAAACTTGCCAAACGCAACCTTTCCGAACAGCAATATACTGTTTTCCAAAACGTACAACGCTATTACGCTGGACATATCATTGTTGTTGGGAGGCGGCAATTACGTCACTTACAACTCAACTCCAGTTCAAATGCGAAGAACTCCTTGCTTGTACTTATCCCGCCTTTTCTTTGATTGCTACAGGCAACCGCATTCACATTTTCAAAGTTCCCCCAGCCTTTTTCCGTGAGTCACGTGTCGCACAGACAAAATGACCAACGAAACCCTCCTCCACACTCTATACCTACTTTACGCGTGGCCCTATTCTACTAAAGCTGTAGGCAACATTTTCAATCTACCAGATTTTTGCGTTGTGTTCTTGCTCGTATCGCTATGCGAAAGTTTCTGAAGAACAACAAAACTTTGTGAAAGCGACCGATTTGCCACCAACTTTACGAAGAATGGTTCTTGTTGAAACATTATGACAGGTGCAAGGAAAAATACATCAGAGAAACCATTCAATGACGAAAGCAAACCCCTTTGAATTTGACTTTCTAATGAAATAACATTTAACTACGTGCGCAGTTGAATTTATATTTCAGGAAAGTTTTAAAAGTATGTACCAAAGAAAAGGTGTTAAACATCGTCAATAGATTACACAGCCACTGACATGTATTTCAACATCACGTTGCGCTGGTGAACCATAGCCATTTGACCAGGTTTTGATTGACATCTTAAGGAAGGATATGACAGCCACAAATGTCCTACTGTTTTGCCGGCTGGAGTTTACATTCTGTATCAATCATTCTGTGCTCACATAATAATCGTAATTAATATTAGCTACGCTTCGATTAACCACTGTCCTTTTCTACATTGTAGGGTAACCGACCGTTTTTAGGCACAGGGATCCACAGGAAACATAACAAAAATGTATCATTTCAATAATTTTTTTATTTGTACCGGTTCAATCAACCAACTTTACAGAGCCAAGTTTTCGTATTTATATACATCAGTAATCTTTAAACTAAAGCAAGGGGGAATAAAATTATTACACGCGGCTGTCTCGAGGTTAATAGAAATAACAATTTAACGGATGAGAATACGGGCCGGAATGTGAAATATGGTTAACCTAACACATTTATTTTAAATTCTAAATTGTATGATGTATGATGTATGATATGTACTACCACCCATTGTAGCACGGAAACTAAGTCCGACAGCAAAGGGCTCACCTCGCTGTTAGACTTGATCAAGCTTTAATAACCACGGATTATCCTAATTATGCCATTGTATGAAAGGCCACAAACGGCTTTGGTGGATCGTTAAGCAACATCGCTTGTACGTCTCCACAGGGTTTATATAAATGAATCTCCTTCCAACAACAAGATTGAACAATTGGTCAAAAGAGCAAGCTATCTAACATTAGGATGCCCCAATGGGCGGAGAGAAAAGCCCGCTCTCTATTCACAAACTGTTAGCAATGGGGAATTGGCATTCCCACTCTCCCCATCCAGAGTGCTTCAATCGGGTTCCCTGATGGTCCCTCCCATTCCCATGAAGTATTTATATAATAGTGTATATAGTTATGTAAATGAAAAATACTACAAGCTTTCGTATGTATTATATATGACCTCCATCCGGTTGATACTGAAATGCAAGAAATGTTGTAAATTTTTAATGTGTAGAGTTCTGTGGGTCCACGTTTATGCACGTTATCGTTCGTTTTCAGCGATAGCAGCATTTCACCAAAAACGGGATTTGAGGTATCCTGTAAAAGTTTGTTAAACCTATTGAAATTTTACAGAAATAACATTTATACATTTTAATTGACTGTTCCCATGGTTACAATTTGCTGGTTGATATTGATTTTATAACAGCAATCCACTTTTTTTTGCTGACCCAATAGTTATTGCTCCTGAGTTAGGAGTTGCTCGTGAAACAGGGCAGATTCAATTGAAAGGGAATTAAAGACAAATGAACATAAACAACAGTAATTAATGTTTTAATAATCTATGGAGCAAAATCAATAAAACAATATCATCATATATAATGATATTGTGAGTTATGACACAGTAATGGAAAAAATTGAACTGTAAAATCAGACACTAGCCAAATGGCACACAATGCTGCACGAATTAGATCAGCTCAGATTTGGGTAAATGAACCGGTACCGGAAATGAAAAATACATTCAGTAATAAGTGCAATAGCCTACCACGGATTCCGTTGCAGCTTCTTATATTCAAGGCACTAGATACTTTTAAATCATAAAAGGAGAAGATAATTGGACATATAAGACATAAACATTAATTTTAATTTCTAAATTGTCTAAAAACTTATAACTATATAACTTTCAGTTTTGATTTTTTGAGAAGGTTTTTCACACAAACATAGATAAAAAAAAGTAAACATACAAGTTAACAAAGCACAATCTAAAGCACATAAATTACTATCATTAACTCCAGATCACGTACAGCCAAAATATCTAGAACAGGTACATTGGGTTGTCTACATCGAGCCCGAAGGCAATCATAAAGCTTAGATCTGACTCCACGATACGCAACACATGACCAAATAATGTGATCTGCGTCCTTGTCCTTGCCCCTTGTATAAATGGGCGTTCAAAGAATAATGATTGGACATGATGCGAGTCATCACACGAATGAAGCGTCGACCCACATCCATTCCCTAAAACCAAGATTTCTTCAACACCTTTGGGATGATAGAATGTTGCCATCGCCCCAAATCCCTTTTACTCCATTTATACTACCAGCTGTCGAGTTACTGTTGACGAAAAATAGGAAAAAATCATTGCAGGCAATTTGTCGATCGTAAATATCGCCGTCCATAGCGCCCATCTTTGCAAGCGAGTCCACTCTCTTATAGCCCTGAATCGAACAATGAGAAGAGACACATACGAAGAGAGTCTTATAGCCGTGAATCGAATATTGAGAAGAGACACATGAGAAGAGACAGATACAAATAACGCGAAGATAAATAACTTAGAAGCTCCTTTATTTTCATAAGAAAATACGAGATGTGCTTTACCGAACCCAAGAAACAAATAGCCTCTATAGAACTGAGACTATCAGTGAAAATGAAATGCTGATCCAGTGTAAGTGATGAAATAGTTTCTAGCGTAAAGTGTATTGCCGCTAATTCAGTGACTTATATGGAACCTCAAGTAGCTTGAGGTTTAAGATTGGCGCTATGAAGAACGATTTTTTGGATTCAGCTAAGCCAAACTATGCAGCAAATATCGCCGGAACAATTATAAAACAAAGGTGCTCTGGGATTCCATGAAGCTCCCGCTTCATGGCTAAATAAATATGTATCATGTATAAACATAATTAGGGATAATCAGCGAAGGGCTGACATCCTGTGCTATGTACAAATGGCACAAAGTCATGGAGCGAGTTTGAGGATTCAACTTAAGGATCTTCTCAATGTTTTCGTTTACGTAGGAGTTCAAAACTTCACACCTGGTGAGGAGCCGGAGAGATAATTCTGAAAACCGATCCGAGATTGGCAACATACCGGCCAGCACTTCAAGACTCATGGTATGAGTCGAGTGTATGCAACCTAACGCGATACAAAGACACCGATAATGAAAACGTTCCAGTTTGATGATGTGCGACCGAGACGCTGAATGAGAACAAAAACTATCGTATTCGATAACCGACAAAACCGTTGTACAGTACAACGCAAGAAGATATTGCGGATGCATTCCCTACCAGGTTCTGGTTATTTTTCGATCCTTTGATGGCACTTTCGCTTCAAATACTTAATGTGGCATCTCCAGGTGCACTTAGAATCGAACCAGACCCCAAGATATTTAAACGACATAGAATGAGTTATCGATTTACCCCAAATTGGAAGCTTCGGTAGCGCAGGTTTATGCTTCCTAGAAAAAAATAACCAACTCATTTTTTTCCGAAGACAATTCGAAACCTAGCTCTAAAGCCCAAAGAGACAACTTGTCAAAGGTATCCTGTAATGTTGTCTCAACGTGCAGTTGTCACATAGACAACCGTCAATGTCTTTGACATAAAAAAATATACGAAAGTCTGCTTAGACATGATCCCTGGGGGAGACCCATATAGCTGAATCGGGAAGCTGTAGAATTTCTTATCTCAAATCTCATATGTTTCTCGGCCAGCAAATTGTTCAAAACATTATTCAATAATGGAGAAAACCCACAAGCGTGGAGTTTATCTGAAAGAACTTCATCAGATTCTGAATCAAAAGCCCCCTTGATATCCAAAAATACAAAAGCCATTTGCTGTTTTTTAGCGAAAGCTAACTGAAAATCTGCGTATAGCTACACGAGACACGTTCCCTAGTTCCCTCACCCCTCCGGAAACCACATTGAGTATCTCAAAGCAGGTTTTTGGTCTCAACCCATTTTTCCAGACGAAAGAGGATCATTTTATCCAACAACTTACAAGATAACATCGTGATAGGTCGACAAGAGTTGTGGTCGGACGCGGGTTTACCAAGTTTTTGAATGGCAATTACTCTCACCCGTCTCCAATCTTCTGGTACAATGCTTAGTTCCAGAAACTGATTAAACAAGTTCAACATGCGCCACCTAGCAACTTCTGGGATGTTCTTGAGCAAGTTGAACTTCATTCTATCAGCCCTTGGAGCCGTATTGCCACACGAAAGGAGTGCGAGAGAGAGTTTTACCATTGAAAAGGGTTGGCTGATCTCATCTATCGAATTCCCGGTTTCACGAGGAATGATCCGTGCCAGCACAGAATCTGGACAAACGAAATCTTTGCGCCATGTTCAAAAGAGTATTCATCGACGTTTCACGTGAAACTTCATCCACGAATCGTCACCAGTATCTGCGTTTCATGACCTTGATGAGGCTCTTAAGTTCGCATTCGAAAGTCGTGTATACTTCCAAGTGCTTCCACGTCTACGGAAAACTTAAAACGAGTCAGACTTCATATTAAACCTCGGTGCATTGCTGTTCCCACGATGGAAAAGGAGGTTTCGTGCGAAATGACGTTCCTGGAACTGGTCGAGTTTAGGCATGAAGCGCGCTGTCTAAGATCAGGTTGCAGAGGAAGTTATATTCCTCCAGCAGCGGAAGCCCTTCTGCCGTCATCACGGCTTCATCTACTGTTGTCCTGAATTTTGTCCAATCGATGTAACGAGTTAGATCATACGCGTCGTTGATGGATTCCGACATATTGAACGATCGATTATCGGTTTGTTCAATGTTTGTTTTTTTCGACTATGAATATTTGTTTTTTTTTCGGATTCAACGCTTCTAAAATACCTTGGTGTCCGCGTCCCAGTGATCCTCTTCCTGTCAATGTAGGTGGCAATCTTCTCTGATAGAGTGACAAATTTGTAATATTTAATATAGGGTATGTGTCCCTTGACTCAGCCTATTATGCAACCAACGATCACATTTTTTATTATAACTCATAAAGTTTTTAAGCTGTAAGCGAGATTCAACTAGTTATACACTTGCAAAGATAAGTTTGATAAGACATTTGGTAGCATTTATCACGAAAAGTTACACAACTATTTTTATAGTGGCATAAACTTTCGAGGGATGTGGATTTAATGTCGGTCTATGAACACCAAATTGGGTCTATTCGTGGATGCAATTTTGTCCCATTCGATCGATTTATTACTAAATGCAGTCTTTGTACGGTTTTTTTTCTAATTTTATGAATTAAGGCATTGTAAGCTGTACTGGATTTACTTAATATAACATTTCACAACACAAACTGAAGTAAAACTGCCTCGAAACATTTAAATGATGCTCATATATGATTTATCAGCCATTCAATAATGAAAACATTATAATTCACTATACAATGAATTTGTCTCTTCGATTTGTGTAAAGATGAGCCACTTGATTATAAAAAACCGCAAATTCATGCATTTCCACTTGAAATTTTACCGAGAAAAACCTTTTTACTACGTTATTGATACAACAGGCTATAGTTGGGAACATACAAAAATATATGTACCCAACATTGGGTCTACGATTTTCTTGTAAAATCATTGTTATTTTAGCTATGTGAACAGTTAGTTTGTAACGTGTAACTATTTTCTGCACATCCAGACTGCATTACTTGCTTTATCGATTCAATTAAGCCAAATATAGATCACTTGAAATGGTGTAGATCATCTGTTCAGAATAACCAGTGAAATCATGATGTCCCGAAAGTTTAAGAAACCGAAAATTACGCGGAAGTGAACAACTGTAAGATGATTAATATTGTCTCAATTGCTTCGGATTACATCTATCATGCTAATAGCAACATGATTTTGTTGATTATCGCTAAATTAATGACACATTTGGTACATAGGCCGAATGAAGGAGCTAGGCTAACATTACATCCCCTTACCCTATGTTGAATTTTTTTTAATATTCTTAAAACATAAGCCAAGACTGCAAAGTACCACTTTCTAAGGAATCTGCAATGAAGTGCAAAGTGCTTCCATAATATTTGCATGATCTCGTTTGGTAGCACTATCACCGAGGCAATGAGGACACATAAGCAATAGTTTGAGGAACATAATATTAGCCCGGTTCAAAATTTCCTTAATAATTATTATAAAAGCATCTGTTATGTCCTTCATAACGAAGTGAATAGTTCGGTACGTCGCACATTCTCCCTGTATATTCATGCACTCCATTATTGATTCCTAAAATTTTGAAAAACATAATACAATTCTCCTCAAATGCACCAACTTGAGAGCTACAGCGATTTGTAAAATAAACTATTGATTTTTTTAGAGATTGCATGTAACGTCTGTATGTCTTTAGTTTGGATACTTTCGTAGCCCTCTCTATGAATTTCACAATTTCATCCATATACAAACAGGGTCATCGCTACTTAAAAGACAAAATAAAAATTTCACTCAATGCTATTTAAATAGCATGCGTCATGAGAACTCAATTAATAATCTTCTGTATTATCTACGAAAACATCATTTTATCTAATTTAATCTAATCTCACACTTACGCAGCCAATTCTTGAAAGCATCCTGGAAAGTGCTGGTTTCTAGAATACATCATTTTTCTTGTCATCGGCCAGGACAACTATGTAGTATGTGCCGCAGAGAGGATGCCAAGAAATAGAGCGATTCCAGAAAGATCTAAAATCGCTCTACTACTTTGAATCAAGAGAAGGAAGAAAGTGTGGACCTCCCGTACCAAACGCTTCAATGTAGAGTTGAACAGTGTGATAATTTGTACTTTATCGTTGGGAGCATAGATGCTAGAAAGATTAGTTTATGCTCTGCCTTGCAATAATTGCCATGGTTATAACGCCTTATCTCGCTCAATGGGCGGCAGGTGGACTAATACTTTCGACGATGGATAAATTCGAAACTGAAAATAGCATAAAAATATTGTGCAGTGATGTTATAATTTTAAATGAGAATAACATGTGTACTGTCTGCATGTCTGACGATTGTGGTCCTGCTGAACTTGTAGATGGAATCGCATCATCATTGGAAGGAAACAGAAAATTAAAATGTTCATACAATACTCGGGAATTCTATGGATGATCCAAAATTATGTACCGTATAAAGAATATAAAGATAAAGAATACTTACATTTTTCGTGGTAGGGTAAGATTTCAGCATGCTAACTTACCGGGGTTGCGTTGCCTACATTGCGTTGATGGAACTGCCTCCTAAGGTATAGGTGAAGGGATACAGCATTTCTTACTCAGCCCCTGGTGGACAGGCCTCCTTGGTGGACAGACGCTTGGCACGCACCTCCTCAATCTAGCTGAAGTCAGAAGGACAACAGTGCCTAGCCTGCACTACCAGTAAAGTACGCAACCCTTAGCTGGCGGTCTTTGTCATCTCTTGACCCGTGGAAGCATGATGTAGGAACTTGTGAGGACCAGAGCTATGTTGCGGGGACGCACGCCCCATCACAGTTGTCGACTCACCATTTTGCAGGATGTGTGAAGCCTCACCTGTTACCGCCGTGTAGCCAGATCTTCTAAGGGCATCTTCAACGGTGGTCCAAATCGTGCTTTGGATTTATTGGTTTAGATCAAACGCAAAAACATCGCTGCACCGGTGTTGTAAATTTTGTTTTATACCGGATCTATTTTGCCTCATTTCAGAACCTATATCTGTTTCTTAGTTTTTTACTGAACGTACTCTTTAAAAATGTAATTTAATGAACTTCGGAATATCTATGAAGATTGGGTAGAAAAATCTTTAACGAAAATACCAGAAGTTGAATAAACTTCTCGGCAATTGAATAAAATAATTGGAAGTTTCAAGAAAATCATGAAGTTTATTCGCTCTTTTTCAAAAAGAGAAATGGTGGAACTTTAGAGAAGTTCTTTCAATTGCCAAAAAATTATTAACGTTTCTGGAAACTTGAACTTCCAAAAAGTTCGCTGATCATCCATGGAATAGGAAAAACTTTCTGGAAATGACGAGAACTTCGAATATCAGATTTAGCTTCCCAGAAGTTATTTAACTTCCAGCAGGTACATATTCTAAGATAAAAAGCAGAATATCACATATATATAAATAATTTACCAGAAATTGAAAAAAAAATCTGGGTAGCTGTGGAATTTCTGTGGAATAATTAGCATTACCTAGATGTCGTAAAACCGTACAAGAACTTTTTGTGATCTTCAAGATAGTGAATAGGTGGAAATTCTATGAAATTGATTGAAAAGTAGTTGGTTTCTTTATTCTCGTTTTGGTTGGGTACGTAAAATGATCGAGTAGTAAGAAATTAAGTTCTTCTTAAAAGTTAAGTGAACTTCTGGGATGCTTTCTGAACAATTGGATTTCCTAAACTTTTTAAATGCTCAAAAAATCCTACGACAATAACATTTCATGTATAAAAAAAACTATTTTGCCCATATTGGGCAAAGAATGTAACGAAAAATGTGAAAATAACTCAGTTACTAATCATTTTTTAATTCATAAAATATAACTCTCGTATAGAGTACAGAAGAGTATTATTTGACTTCTCATGCAGCAAGCAGTGAATACAACATCACAGAATCATGCAGGAGTGAAATTTTTTTTTTTAAAGTAGCAATGACCTTATTCAATTATTGAAAGAGGACTTAAACAACGAAAGTCTTGCATTGTTACTGAGACAAGCGAGTATGTAAGTTCTAAACACCAATAATCTTTTTTTTTAATCCTACTTAAAACATGCTTTTTCCCAGGCAGAAGGGTGTCGTATATCCAATAACTATCCCTTAAATGTATACACCGATAAAAATGGACACAATCAGCATAAATCTATGTGTAATAATCCACACCTTTTTTTTTTACATAGGAATGTGTACAAGTTGTTATTATTGTGGCTGATCGGTAGTTGTCAATGCTAGTTATTACATTTGAGCTTTCCGATTTATATTGACGACGGTAGCTTCAGGATTTTTCGAGGCATTGAGTAAGATTTCACATTAAAATAACAGTTATGCAAAAATATACAGACAACAGTAAAAGTTAACCATTAATGCTCAGATACTTGTAATAGATAACCTGTTACCCAAACATGAACATAATGGATGATATAAGTAGTAAGGAATTAGTTCTTTGCCATTGAGAACACGCTTCACCTCGCTTTACATTGTATGAATTAACTACAAAATTCATTATCAAGTAGCAACCGATATAAAAAAGTAGTGTAAAACTGTCCCGCCGGCACTACCGTGTCGCTTATATTCGATACCCGGCATGAATTCCTTGCTGCTGTTCCCCCAGAAACCAAACACAATAGGAATCTTCGTGAAAGTGATGAATAAGAAACGAGATCTATTATGTCTGCATACCGCAAAATTTAATTTGGTGCGATTCAAACCAGTAGGTACCGAATCGAGGAAGTAAAACAAACATTGCCTACATACCATAAAGGTCGTTGCAAGGCAGAGCAAGAATGTTGCGCTTCCAAGGAACCTTTTATTTTGTTTTGGTCGCTTGTAAAACCCTGCGCTTTATTGTTGTCGAAAGCGTGATTGGTTTTAATATTTTATTATCCATCCAAAATCTACTAAACCAATGAAATTTGCTCCCACGTTCAAGTAAGGCAAACAGTACTGTAAACCCTTCTAGCATATTGACTTAAAACGTTGACTGCACTGCAGTACATATAAGGAACTACGAATATGTAATATTCCTTCTATAGACATACAACGATTCCAAATCATCGTACCGCGAGCTTGTAAGATGGAGAAGATATCATACGTTACCTTTACTTCATACTTTGCACACTAATGCATTGTCTGGCTGTATTGAAAATCCACACGAAGCTGCACTTCCAAATTATACAATGATTGAAATTTAATATACGTAATGTTCACACGTGAAGGCATCTTGGAAAGTTTCTTTTGGGAAGTTACCTTTCTTAGAAGAAAATATCACAGAATAATACGAGAGTTTATGGTTCTTGTTCTTTGTTATTATTATTTTACATTAGAAAAGAAAAGAAAACAAGGAAAAACAGTATCATATGTCAGAGAACAACTTAACCTAACTACCCATTTCGAGCCAATCAAGTGGGAAGCCTCAAATATATCTCTAATCTCAGCATTACCCGAACAACGTTAAAATATTATCAATATGACATGAAAATACGATCTTTAAATGATGTTGATCATTTATTCAGAAGCTTTTTATTCTAATTCAGTTTGAGTACTTATGTTTAAATTATTTTAATGTTCATAAAAAAACTAATTGAACACAAAAACTGTATTTCAGAGAGAATCATGGTTTTGCTTCGAACGCAGTTTTGTTTGAGTTATCTTGTGAATTTTTATGTGCCGAATTCTAATAATACGGAAATTTGTGAAAAAAAAGGAACGCCTACTTGTTTTCTGTTTTGAAGGATGTTTCGATCCAAATTTGGCCGACTTAAACTTCACGCATTTCCTTTCATCGTGCATTAAAATTTTTTGCACACTCCTCATTTTGAAGATGTGTGCGTGTAGCATCATGCCTCTATTTTAATTTTGAGATTAGAACTTCAGTTATCAAAATGTCACCGAAGGAAGAGAAGCAACGCATCAAAATTTTGCACATGCATGGCGAAAATCCAAACGACTCTCACACCAAGTTAGCGAAATTGTTGAATGTGGCTAAATCAACTGTTACCAACGTATTAAAAGTGTTCGTTGAACGTATGTCGACAGCCTGAAAAGGTGGATTGGAGAGAAATCAAAAGCCGGAGGCCACAGCGACGAAAAAAAGAATTGCCTGCTGTTTTGAGCGAAACCTCAACCTCTCCGTACGAGATGTCGCAAAGAAGCTGGGAGTGGTGCCTTCAACCGTGGATAGAGCAAAAAAAAAACGAGCTGAACTGTCGACTTACAAGAAAGTAGTGGCTCTAAATCGCGACGATAAACAAAACACGGCGGCCAAAGCACGATCGCGAAAGTTGATTTTTGATTGTGTGTTACAGGAAGAAGAAACTTACGTCAACGCAGACTTTAAACCGCTTCCTGGACTGGAATTTCATACGGCAACCGGACGGGGAAAAGTGGCAGATATTTTCAAGCACATTCAAATATCAAAGTTCGAGAAGAAATATCTGGTGTGGCAGGCCATCTGTACCTGTGGCTTGAAATACAACGTTTACATCGCGACCGGAGCCGTCAACCAGAAAATTTATCTGAGCGAGTGCCTACAAAACGTCTCTTGCCTTTCTTGAAGCGACACAATATTTCCGTTCTTTTTTGGCCGGATTTGGCATCTTGCCATTACGGAAAAAAGGCGATGGAGTGGTATGCTGCCAAGAACGTTCAATTTTGAAGGCTCAAAAAGCTTAGAGAGTTTGGGCTGTTTGGGAAGGTCCATTAATTATGTCACGCAGTAACGGGGGAGGGGGGGTTTGGGAAAACGTGACGATCCATACAAAAAAATTTGAAGGTCCATACAAAAAACGTGACAAGGGGGGAAGGGGGGTTTATA
This sequence comes from Aedes japonicus, assembly GCA_034211315.2. NCBI lineage: Eukaryota > Metazoa > Arthropoda > Insecta > Diptera > Culicidae > Aedes > Aedes japonicus. The sequence goes on along the minus strand of JASCZW010004078.1, from coordinate 58,590 downwards.
AAAGGTCATTTTTTGCGTGACGTAATTAATGGACGTTCCCTTTAGTGGAATACCTGTAACTAGAAATGAGATGAAAAATTAGTATTTTCCATTTAATTCCAACTACCTTTGCTTATGTTGACAGATACGCGTATTTCGTCTACAATGTGCAGACTTCTTCAGTGTCGTGTACTAATAACTCGACTAGAGTCGCACTGAAGAAGTCTGCACATTGTAGACGAAATACGCGTATCTGTCAAGATAAGTTCAGGTAGTTGGAATTAAATGAAAAATACTAATTTTTCTTTTCATTTCTAAAGGGTGATACGGTCAAAATTTGGTCAAGGGAAAACGCGTGTAAATCGGTGAAATCGTTTATTTAAAAAATCAAATTAAATTTCTTTTTCAAGTTCAATTAGTATAAAATTCAGGAAAAATATTCAGTTAGGCTTCCGCTTTTCCAAATCCGAATTGCCGGGCCTTACGCTTGACCCCTGCCATCAGATTTTGTACAGCCACCTTGTCCACCTTCTTCGCCGCAGAAAGCCAGTTTGCCTTGAACTGCTGCTCGTCCTTAGCAGTTTTTTTGGTCTTCTTTAGGTTCCGCTTGACAATAGCCCAGTATTTCTCAATTGGGCGGAGCTCTGGCGTGTTGGGAGGGTTCTTGTCCTTAGGAACCACCTGCACGTTGTTGGCGGCGTACCACTCCATGGCCTTTTTACCGTAATGGCAAGATGCCAAATCCGGCCAAAACAGTACGGAACAACCGTGTTTCTTCAGGAAAGGCAGCAGACGTTTATTCAAACACTCTTTCACGTAAATTTCTTGGTTGACAGTCCCGGAAGCTATGAAAATGCAGCTTTTCAAGCCACAGGTACAGATGGCTTGCCAAACCAGATATTTCTTTGCAAACTTGGACAGTTTCGTGTGCTTGAAAATATGTGCTACCTTTCCCCTTCCTTTTGCCGTATAAAACTCCTGTCCCGGAAGCTGCTTGTAGTCGGCTTTGACGTAGGTTTCGTCGTCCATTACCACGCAGTCAAACTTCGTCAGCATCGTCGTGTACAGCCTCCGGGATCGCGCTTTGCCGTCGTATTTTGTTTATCATCGCGATTTGGAGTCACTACCTTCTTGTAAGTCGATAGTCCGGCTCGTTTTTTGGCTCGATGCACGGTTGTAGACGATACACCCAGCTTATTTGCGGCATCTCGGAGAGATAGGTTAGGGTTTCGCTTGAAACTACCGGCAACTCTCTTTGTCGTCTCAGCGGCTTCCGGTTTTCGATTTCCCCCCGATTCAGACTTCCTGGCTGTCGACAAACGTTCCCCAAACACTTTAATTACATTTGTAACGGTTGATTTGGCAACTTTTAGCGATTTTGCCAACTTTGCGTGCGAGTAGCTCGGATTTTCGCGATGCGCGAGCAAAATTTTGATACGCTGCTCTTCTTGCTTGGACGGCATTTTGACAACTGAAGAGTGAATTCCAAAATCAAAATAGGAGCAACATTCTACACACACACACCTTCAAAATGAGGGGTGTTCAGGTTTTTTAAATGCAAAATTGAAAGAAATACGTCAAGTTGATATTGACCAAATTTTGACCGTATCGCCCTTTAGTCTCAAAAAAGCCGGCGTCGGTGGTGTAGTGGTAAGCATGACTGCTACTGGCACCCCAGTGGGTCTGGCTTCAATCCCAGTCAACGCCGGTGGTTTTTCTGAGGCGAAAAAGTCTGGTCACGTCTTCCTTCGGAAGGGAAGTAAGCCGTTGATCCCGGCTCATAGTCAGGGTCCAGGTGGTGGAGTCGTCTCCCTGGCGTCGATGATTGTCACAATGTGGGGAAATAGGCCGATGGAAGATAAATAATAATATATAGTCTCAAAAAGCTGTTGTGAGCGAGAAACAGTTCAAGGCAAACTGGTGTTCTGTGGCGAATAAAGTGAATAAAGTGACTGTACAAAATCTTATGGCAGGTGTAAAACAAAAGACCCGGCAATTCGCATACGGTAAAAAGGAAGCTAAGCTGATGCAAGATGATCTTAATTCACTCAAAAATTATAAACAGTTTATAGAAGTGATAGTGGCTAATGGCGACCAGATTTGAATTTTATGATGGATAATGTAATTGCACTTGTGATTTTGACTATTGCTTAGGATCCATTAAATAATGGGTCGGTGACGAACTAGTCTAGTTGGCTAAAAGTGACCTTAGTAAAGATGGAAAAAAATATTTAAATAATAGAAGGTTTCAATACAATTATGCGTGTTCTTGTTTTGCTATAGGAATTTAATAACTTGCATCGCTTCAACCCATTTTGTATTTTGACAATTTTAGACACTTTCATGGAAAATTTCTATTTTTATGAAACGTATATTAAGCTACTCACAAATTGATGTTTGTTTTCAATCTATGTCTAGTGTAGAAACAAATTATAACATTAGCGAGGTAATGGTCGACATTACGAATCACCATGCCACAATGTCACGCAATGTCCAACTATTCAAATTTACAATCATTTTTCTGAATTTTTTTAATTTTAAAGAAGAAGTGTAAAAATGTCTTACCGTAAACTGCTTCTCGTTTCCAGCAGTTTTTTTTATCGTCTTTCAGGTTCCACTTGACGATGACCAAATATTTTGGAGTGAGTGGAGCTCTGGCCTATTGAGAGCGCTCTTGTTCTGCAACTGCCTGCACGTTATTGGCAGTATACCACTCCGTAGGCCCCTCTTTTAATGGTGGAACAGTCATGCTCTCTAAGATAACGCAACAGATTTTTTTCAGATACGTAAATTATCCGATTGTAATAATCATATCGCTTTATTAGCCATAAGTACAGATAGCATTCTAACGAGCTTCAACATTTACATAAAACTCCTGGCCACGAGGATTTGATAAAATACTATTTTCTACGCAAGAAAACGGCTGCCGAAACCAAAGCCAAGCTGGATAAGTATTTTTCAGACTCAACATTGTCGATTCAAACGATTCATAAGTGGTTTGCTGATTTTCAGTGTAGCCGTACGAGCATCGTTGACGCACCGCGTTCTAGACGACCAAATGAGGTCACTACATCAGAGAACGTCGACAAAATCCATGATGTAGTATTGGAGGATCCAAAAGTGAAATTGAGAGAGCTAGCTAAGGGTTTAGACATTTCAATGGAACGAGTTGGCAACATCATGCATTTGGGTATGAAGAAGCGGTGCGCGCGATGGGTGCCGCGTTTGCTTACAATGGACCAAAAACGCATTCGTGTTACAACCTCTCAGGAGAATTTGAGCAATTTTACACGCAATCCGATGGAGTTTGTGCGCCGATTCATAACCATGGATGAAACTTGGATCCATTACTACACACCGGAGTCATCGCAGCAGGCAAAACAGTGGGTTTCACTGGGTGAAAGTGTTCCGAAGCGCCCGAAAACACAACAACCGGCGGGAAAGGTTATGGCTTCCGTGTTTTGGGATGCGTAAAGTGTAATATTCATCGACTACCTTGAAAAAGGTAAAACCATAACAGGCGCATACTATGCAGCGTTATTACATCGTTTGAACGATGAATTCCAGAAAAAACGGCCGCATTTTGCTCTATCATCACGACAACGCACCTGCTCATTCATCCTCAATTGCTCAAGCAAAATTGAGTAAAATTTGGTATCAATTGGTTCCCCATTCACCGTATTCACCAGGCTTAGCCCTCCGTGCCTTCTGTTTGTTCCCAAATCTGAAGAGATGGCTCACCGGTAAGCGATTTTACTCAAATGATGAGCTCATAGCTGAAACCGATGGCTATTTTGAAGGACTTCCAAAGGGATGAGATAAAAAAAAATAGAAAATCGCTGGACTCGCTGTATCGACCTAAAAGGAGAGTATGTTGAGAAATAAAACCGAATTTGGCAAAAAAAATGCGTATTTTCCATTTAATTCCAACTACCTTTACTTATCTTGACAGATACGCGTATTTCGTCTACAAGGTGCAGACTTCTTCAGTGTCTCGTACTAATATCTCGACTTTAGTACGAGACACTGAAGAAGTCTGCACAATGACGAAATGACGAAATACGCGTATCTATCAAGATAAGCAAAAGTAGTTGGAATTTAATGGAAAATACTAATTTTTCTTCTAATTTCTAGTTACAGGTATTCCACTAAACAGCAAAACCCTCTAGGATTAAAACAAAAAAATCGTGTTTGATATTAAAGGGACTTTTCGAGTAACCTAATACTTCTATTCAATTCCTATCAATACTTTCTCTTGTTACCGTTGCGACACAATAGAGAAGGTCAATTAATTATGTCAAGCAGTAAGGAGGGAGGGGGGAGGGGTTTGAAAAACGTCCATACAAAAATAAATGGAGGCCCATACAAAAAACGTGACAAGGGAGGGAAGGGTTATAAAAAGTCACTTTTTGACATTATTAATGGACGTTCCCATATCCCTTGTTTGTCAGTATAAAAGATTTAATTAGTCACACATTGTTGGAAAGGTCTTTTGTTTATTTGTTTGAAAAGTTTTGATTAAAATAATAAGTATGTATGTATGTATGTATGGTAGCCACCATCCCCTCTAGCCCTTGGCTTGGATGCAGCTCCACTTAATAGCAAGATCAAATTGGGCCACCGATCTGAATTCACAATATCGCTGTATGAAGGGCCAAAAACGGAGGGGTGGACCCGTAAGCAGAGACACTTACACGAAATCCACGGGAAATTAAGAATCTCCTTCCAACGATATGATCCAACAAATCGAATAACACAATTCGCAATACTCATTAAGCTTTCTACAGGATGGCTTGTTAAGAAGGGCGCGTCACTCTCCCTGAAACTGTTGGAGTAGAACTCGCAGCACCACACTCGAATCGGTAGGATAAGAAATGATACTGTTTGTTCCCTCCTAGACTCAGGCAGTCAATCAAACCATCGTCCAGTTTCAGCTTGAATGATACCCTGGTGCTCCCTCCCAACCCAGTATTTATTATATTTATATAAATATAGATGTAATGTAATAATAATATGTTATATATGAATATATAGCAGAGCAAAAAAATTATATAAGGATGGGGCGGCGATGGTTTTCTTCATATATAAGGATAATATAGTTAAAATTTATAAGGATATTTAGTTAAAATATGTAATAGTTGGAGTTCACGAGCCTATGATATGCCTATGTTGAAATAAATTAATTAACCTGCTGAAATAATAATATTAAGGCAGTAATAATAATATGTAGCTTCGTACCACTTTGTATCACTGATAGATGGCTGTATCTCTGGAATGTGAAGATCATCTTGTTATTCATTGAGGTATAAATATCAATAAAGCATTCAATTGTATATAAAACCATAATATTTTATTATATTATTACGTATTCAATATATGTGGCAACGTAATATACAAAAATGTTTAATAAAACTATGTGATAGTTAGAATTCGCACTGCTGTTATTTTAATTTGGTTGTTAATAAAACAATATGATGAAATTCAATTGATAACAATAGGCATAAGATGATAATATGCAGCTTGGTACCTCTTTACAGCTCAATCAGTGTCAAATGAATGTAACTCTTGAATGCGAAGGTTTTGTTGCAACTTAATGAAGTAAATATAAACATCTATAAAAAAAATCAATTATATATGTATTTATCCATCTTTTTTATATACAATCAGCAGAATGAAGAGCATTTATCAATTTAAAAATATGTAATGAAATAATATCTGATGATCTAAACTAATAGTAGAATGTCTTGTGATACAAAGCAATAAATATCTACATTACCTGGAATTACCTTCCATTCTACTTAGAAGCAGATGATATTTCATTATTGTTATTATTATTTTCTCTAATAAAAACAATTATGATATGGAAATTATAATAAGATACAGCTATAATCCTCTGTACAGCTCAACCAGTAGTCGATAAATGTAAACTGAAATATGAGGCTCATAGGCAATTAAACGAAATATATAATTATAACTATATACTTTAAGGTTAAAGGTTTAAAGTTTGGAGGATTAAAGGAGCCATCACAATTTCCCCACCATCGAAAATCCAAAAGCAGTATCCTTCACCAAAAAGTGTGTTCGCTGTGTTTCGGTTGGCAAGTAGCATACAGTAAACATCACCCCGATCCCGAACGAAAAAAGAACCCCTCCCATCGAGCATCTTTAAAATAATAAAAACAACAGCAATGACAATACACATTGTGTATCCAACTATGGCTGAAGCTACATGTGATGAGGAAACTACCTAATATTTAGCATTAAATGAGAAATAATAGTGCACCTTTACGGATTGTAAAGTAAGAAAATTAAAATGACGAGTGGACCTACCAAAAGATAAACAAATTGTATACGTTTCCTTGAAAATAAAAATGAGCAAATATATAATAATCAAAAATTCATTCATAATAAAAATTATGAAAATGAGTGAGAATTATGATAATGAAAATTTATAAAACGTATATCAGCAACAACATACAGACAACAAAGCGTCGGTTAGGTGAACTTGAACTTACAAACATGCATAATTGTTAAGCTGAAAATTTCATATAAATTATCATAAAAACTATAGTGCAGGGATGCTACAATACAAAATGATATAAGCAATTCTATTTTTAGTTACATATCTGCAGATTGCTGCCCTGTTGCAACTTTAGATGGACCGCGCATTGATTATGAACCTGAAACCTTACCATATTATCAATCCATAACGTGAAAAATACTGTTAAAAATAAGTGAACAGATAAATACAGTGAAAATACCAATCGGTGTGATACCATGATGTAACCATCTCACAGCTTCGGGTCTCGACAGAGAACCCCTACTGAACATTCAAAAACAGTTTGCACTGGCAGCACTGTACAGTTTTCTCCGGTCCACTCCTGTACCGATCAATAAACACCAGCGACATGCATTCGTGAGCGAATGTACATGTATCACACAAACACTCTCATTACATTGTCAAAATTGGCCATCACCACCATCCTATTTTTGCACGGATACATTAAATTCTGTTCTCGGTTACCTCACTGCTAAACACCGCACGCGCACATACACTCCGCGTCGCGAAGCTGAATTCGTTTCTGAAGTTTTGATTAAAATAATAAGTATAAATAAAATAAGAAATAGTAGTCTAGCTATAATTTAAAAATATATGCATGCACACGTATGAAAATTATTGAAATTGTAAAACTTAGAACAAAGTTTGTAAATTTACACTTCACGGAAAGGAAGTTCCATCAATTATGTCACGCAGTAAGGGGGAGAAGGGTTTGGGAAAACGTGACAATCCATACAAAACAATTTAATTGTCCATACAAAAAACGTGACAAAACGAATAACTGCACAGGAGAAAATGTACTGTTGAAACGGAAGTATTAGAAAACGAGAGGTTATTCGAGATTCTATGGAATTTATCGACATTCACCAGAGGCTATTCAACGAAACACCTCAGCTGAGAAGCATCTCAGAACAGTTTCTTAACTAGACGGTTTTGTTGAAGAAGGAACCTAAACTGCAATCGGACAGGGTAAACGCATCGTGGAGTACATACCAGCCGCATGTCGAGACCACACGTGCCACTCATTGTGATGTAAGACTCAGTGAATCGGAAATTACCCCACCGTCGAACAGTTAATTATTTGCTTGACCAGAACGACCAGAAGGAGAATCGTTATTCGCGTGCACGAACTGTACCAACGCCTTCCCGCCGAACACATCGAAACACCGTCGAAGTCCACATTATAGAAACTTCCGTTAGAAAGAATAAAAACCTCCGTCCCACGTGTACTCTGGTCAACGAGGTTAGATCAGAGGTTCTGACGCCATTGTGCAAGGACTGCAAATCATCGTAAGCAGCCGATCGGGAGATTGACCGTTTGTATGGCCAGCCCTAGATTCCAGGACAGTTTCCGAAGCTCTTCAGTTTTTATTTCAATTCCCTCCGTAAAGTTGTATTCGAACGTGTTTTAGAACTTTTAAAGACGCGTACTTTGGTATACACTTTGGTATTGCCACTAGCTTTAACCAATCAATAGTTATTGAAGTTTTTCTAAAAAAAAATACGTCCTTTTCAAATGTTGATTTTTAAGATTGGGGCAAACACAAAAAAAAACTTAAAGACTTCATTTGAAAGGGCAATTTATATTGTTTAACATATATGAAAACTATAGATATGTTATTTCTGTATCTTGAGAAAATTACGTTTGAATCTGGGATGTTTTAAGAAGAAAAACTTCAATAACTATTTGAAGCTTGCGGCAAAATAATATATCAAAATACGCGCCTTCAAAAGTTCACAACTCGTTTCATTAACATTTTACAATGGAAATTGAAATAAAAAAGCTTGGGCAAAATGGTTTTATGGTACACCCTAAGTTGATTAGGGAAAATTGCTCTAAATCGGTCAATTTTCAGCTACTACCATTTTTTTATGGTACACCTTAAGTTGATGAGGGAAAATTCCATGAAATTTTCTGCGCTACAACGTTGCCTAAGAATGGACGTTTCTGCAAATAAAAAAGTTAGTATTCATATTTCCGTAAAAATGGGGACCACACTAATTTTAATCAACATCAAAAAATGGGCCTTAGTGATACAAAACATGTTGTAGAACATCACTTTGCTGTTTCCTCGTAAATTTATGATCTGGACCATAGTGCAATGGTTACCCGTTCTGCTTACTGAACAGATGGGCGGGAGTTCAGTCCCAGGCTCGTCCCCTTCCTTGCTATTTGTCACTTCCCCTTTCTATCACCACTAGATTTAAAATAAAAAGTAGTCTACTGCGCTTTCATTAATCGCATCACTTACCACAGTGAATCCATGATCTAAAAATAACCTGCCTCACTAACACAAATCTGCCGGCGTCGGTGGTGTAGTGGTAAACGTGACTGCTACTTGGCATCCCAGTGGGTCTGGGTTCAATCCCAGTCGACGTCGGTGATTTTTCTGAGACGAAAAAATCTAGTCTCGTCTTCCCTCGGAAGGGAAGTAAAGCCGTTGGTCCCGGTTCATAGTCATGAGTCGTTAGGTAGGGTCCAGGTGGTGGAGTCGTCTCCCTGGTGTCGTTGATTGTCACCATGCGGGGAAATAGGCCGACTGAAAATACATAAATAAAAAAAAACTTACAAATCTAGACCCGTAACGCTGGTAGATCACCTTTTTATGGTGCGTTACGGGGAATCAGATCTACCACCGAATCCTAGTCCGAATTAATTCAAACTAGGGAACATATTTGTTTTTGTAGTCAAAGGAACATATAAAAGTCCTTATTACAATTTATGTCTTGTGATAAGCGACAATACTCGAATTCATCCATCGACGATAAGGAATAAGGAAAAAATGGTTAGTCTTCATTTATGTGAATTCTCATTTTCTATTTGATGTTCTATAGTTTGAATTGGTTAGGACTAGCGTTCTGACGCATGGTCAGTATCGGAGTCATTGTTTGTTTTGTTTGCAATGAATCCTTTTTTGATTGATAAAGGGCGCGCCTTTGAAGAATGCTAAGTAAACTAGTGAATTTGTACCTTGAAGATGTAAAAGCTACTCCCAAGCTTCACCTATGTGGATCCCTGTGCAACTACACTAGTTCTGTTCAGTAGAGGATGCTAAATATTAAGTAGTTCCCACCTCACCAGGAGCTCCAACCGTCACTTCGTCCATAATTTATTTTCAACTGTCTTTTCAATCTTCAAATGTTCATTTCTTTTTCTTTTTGCTTCTTTTCAGTTGGATATTGAATACTTTAATTGTTTTTCTTGAGTTCGCCGTACGTGAAGTACCGATTATGTTGTAGAAGTAGATGTTCGCTCATCACCATGAGGCCCCAGGGGTAGGCAGTAATGTTTGCTAGAATGAAAGATATGAAGAGAAAGTGTTGATAGTTCCATTAGTATACGGCAGGGTTAAAAATGGAATAGAAGTATTAAAATTTCGCTAAATTTTCAATACTTCTATTCAATTTTTAACCTGCCGTACACTGCGGAACTATCAATACTTTCTTTTCGTATCTTTCATTTTAGCAAACATTACTTTTCACTCTTGGGGCCTCATGGTAATGAGCGAACATCTCCTTCTTCATGGCCAAGGCGATGTTGGTGGGTGTTTTCACTAAATGCTACTTGACAACCGGAACATAGTGAACACGTTTTGATTGTCAGAATTTTAGTTTTGTGCGATGGAACTGCTTTTTAGATTTTCGATGGTGGAGAAATGATCATGAGTCCTTCAATCCTTCAATCCTTGAATCCTTCAATCCTTAAATCCTTCAATCCTTCAACCTTTAACCTCAAAGTAAATACTTGTATATTTAAACTCAAAGTACATACTTATATATATATATATATATATATATATATATATATATATATATATATATATATATATATATATATATATATATATATATATATATATATATATAAATATATATATATATATCAGTATGTACTTTAAGTTTAATATATAAGTATTTACTTTGATATAAAGTATTAATATTAAGATTAAGTATATATATATATATATATATATATATATATATATATATATATATATATATATATATATATATATATATATATATATATATATATATATATATATATATATAAGTATGTACTTTGAGTTTAAATATACAAGTATTTACTTTGAGGTTAAAGGTTGAAGGATTGAAGGATTTAAGGATTGAAGGATTCAAGGATTGAAGGATTGAAGGACTCATGATCATTTCTCCACCATCGAAAATCTAAAAGCAGTTCCATCGCACAAAACTAAAATTCTGACAATCAAAACGTGTTCACTATGTTCCGGTTGTCAAGTAGCATTTAGTGAAAACACCACCAACATCGCCTTGGCCATGAAGAAGGAGATGTTCGCTCATTACCATGAGACCCCAAGAGTGAAAAGTAATGTTTGCTAAAATGAAAGATACGAAAGAAAGTATTGATAGTTCCGCAGTGTACGGCAGGTTAAAATTGAATAGAAGTATTGAAAATTTAGCGAAATTTTAATACTTCTATTCCATTTTAACCCTGCCTATACTAATGGAACTATCAACACTTTCTCTTCATATCTTTCATTCTAGCAAACATTACTGCCACCTGAGGCCTCATGGTGATGAGCGAACATCTACTTCTACAACATAATCGGTACTTCACGTACGGTGAACTCAAGAAAAACAATTAAAGTATTCAATATCCAACTGAAAGAAGCAAAAAGAAAGAAATGAACATTTGAAGATTGAAAAGACAGTTGAAAATAAATTATGGACGAAGTGACGGTTGAAGCTCCTGGTGAGGTGGGAACTACTTAATATTTAGCATCCTCTACTGAACAGAACTAGTGTAGTTGCACAGAGATCCACATAGGTGAAGCTTGGGAGTAGCTTTTACATCTTCAAGGTACAAATTCACTAGTTTACTTAGCATTCTTCAAAGGCGCGCCCTTATCAATCAAAAGGATTCATTGCAAACAAAACAAACAATGACTCCGATACTGACCATGCGTCAGAACGCTAGTCCTAACCAATTCAAACTATAGAGCATCAAATAGAAAATGAGAATTCACATAAATGAAGACTAACCATTTTTTCCTTATTCCTTATCGTCGATGGATGAATTCGAGTATTGTCGCTTATCACAAGACATAAATTGTAATAAGGACTTTATATGTTCCTTTGACTACAAAAACAGATATGTTCCTAGTTTGAATTAATTCGGACTAGGATTCGGTGGTAGATCTGATTCCCCGTAACGCACCATAAAGGTGATCTACCAGCGTTACGGGTCTAGATTTGTAAGTTTTTTTTTATTTATGTATTTTCAGTCGGCCTATTTCCCCGCATGGTGACAATCAACGACACCAGGAGACGACTCCACCACCTGGACCTACCTAACGACTCATGACTATGAACCGGGACTAACGGCTTCACTTCCGAGGGAAGACGAGACTAGATTTTTCGTCTCAGAAAAATCACCGACGTCGACTGGGATTGAACCCAGACCCACTGGGATGCCAAGTAGCAGTCACGTTTACCACTACACCACCGACGCCGGCAGATTTGTGTTAGTGAGGCAGGTTATTTTTAGATCATGGATTCACTGTGGTAAGTGATGCGATTAATGAAAGCGCAGTAGACTACTTTTATTTTAAATCTAGTGGTGATAGAAGAGGAAGTGACAAATAGCAAGGAAGGGGACGAGCCTGGGACTGAACTCCCGCCCATCTGTTCAGTAAGCAGAACGGGTAACCATTGCACTATGGTCCAGATCATAAATTTACGAGAAACAGCAAAGTGATGTTCTACAACATGTTTTGTATCACTAAGGCCCATTTTTTGATGTTGATTAAAATTAGTGTGGTCCCCATTTTTACGGAAATATGAATACTAACTTTTCTATTTGCAGAAACGTCCATTCTTAGGCAACGTTGTAGCGCAGAAAATTTCATGGAATTTTCCTCATCAACTTAAGGTGTACCATAAAAAATGGTAGTAGCTGAAAATTGACCGATTTAGAGCAATTTTCCCTAATCAACTTAGGGTGTACCATAAAACCATTTTGCCCAAGCTTTTTTATTTCAATTTCCATTGTAAAATGTTAATGAAACGAGTTGTGAACTTTTGAAGGCGCGTATTTTGATATATTATTTTGCCGCAAGCTTCAAATAGTTATTGAAGTTTTTCTTCTTAAAACATCCCAGATTCAAACGTAATTTTCTCAAGATACAGAAATAACATATCTATAGTTTTCATATATGTTAAACAATATAAATTGCCCTTTCAAATGAAGTCTTTGAGTTTTTTTTTGTGTTTGCCCCAATCTTAAAAATCAACATTTGAAAAGGACGTATTTTTTTAGAAAAACTCAATAACTATTGATTGGTTAAAGCTAGTGGCAATACCAAAGTGTATACCAAAGTACGCGTCTTTAAAAGTTCTAAAACACGTTCGAATACAACTTTACGGAGGAATTGAAATAAAAACTGAAGAGCTTCGGAAACTGTCCTGGAATCTAGGGCTGGCCATACAAACGGTCAATCTCCCGATCGGCTGCTTACGATGATTTGCAGTCCTTGCACAATGGCGTCAGAACCTCTGATCTAACCTCGTTGACCAGAGTACACGTGGGACGGAGGTTTTTATTCTTTCTAACGGAAGTTTCTATAATGTGGACTTCGACGGTGTTTCGATGTGTTCGGCGGGAAGGCGTTGGTACAGTTCGTGCACGCGAATAACGATTCTCCTTCTGGTCGTTCTGGTCAAGCAAATAATTAACTGTTCGACGGTGGGGTAATTTCCGATTCACTGAGTCTTACATCACAATGAGTGGCACGTGTGGTCTCGACATGCGGCTGGTATGTACTCCACGATGCGTTTACCCTGTCCGATTGCAGTTTAGGTTCCTTCTTCAACAAAACCGTCTAGTTAAGAAACTGTTCTGAGATGCTTCTCAGCTGAGGTGTTTCGTTGAATAGCCTCTGGTGAATGTCGATAAATTCCATAGAATCTCGAATAACCTCTCGTTTTCTAATACTTCCGTTTCAACAGTACATTTTCTCCTGTGCAGTTATTCGTTTTGTCACGTTTTTTGTATGGACAATTAAATTGTTTTGTATGGATTGTCACGTTTTCCCAAACCCCTTCTCCCCCCTTACTGCGTGACATAATTGATGGAACTTCCCTTTCCGTGAAGTGTAAATTTACAAACTTTGTTCTAAGTTTTACAATTTCAATAATTTTCATACGTGTGCATGCATATATTTTAAATTATAGCTAGACTACTATTTCTTATTTTATTTATACTTATTATTTTAATCAAAACTTCGAAACGAATTCAGCTCGCGACGCGGAGTGTATGTGCGCGTGCGGTGTTTAGCAGTGAGGTAACCGAGAACAGAATTTAATGTATCCGTGCAAAAATAGGATGGTGGTGATGGCCAATTTTGACAATGTAATGAGAGTGTTTGTGTGATACATGTACATTCGCTCACGAATGCATGTCGCTGGTGTTTATTGATCGGTACAGGAGTGGACCGGAGAAAACTGTACAGTGCTGCCAGTGCAAACTGTTTTTGAATGTTCAGTAGGGGTTCTCTGTCGAGACCCGAAGCTGTGAGATGGTTACATCATGGTATCACACCGATTGGTATTTTCACTGTATTTATCTGTTCACTTATTTTTAACAGTATTTTTCACGTTATGGATTGATAATATGGTAAGGTTTCAGGTTCATAATCAATGCGCGGGTCCATCTAAAGTTGCAACAGGGCAGCAATCTGCAGATATGTAACTAAAAATAGAATTGCTTATATCATTTTGTATTGTAGCATCCCTGCACTATAGTTTTTATGATAATTTATATGAAATTTTCAGCTTAACAATTATGCATGTTTGTAAGTTCAAGTTCACCTAACCGACGCTTTGTTGTCTGTATGTTGTTGCTGATATACGTTTTTATAAATTTTCATTATCATAATTCTCACTCATTTTCATAATTTTTATTATGAATGAATTTTTGATTATTATATATTTGCTCATTTTTATTTTCAAGGAAACGTATACAATTTGTTTATCTTTTGGTAGGTCCACTCGTCATTTTAATTTTCTTACTTTACAATCCGTAAAGGTGCACTATTATTTCTCATTTAATGCTAAATATTAGGTAGTTTCCTCATCACATGTAGCTTCAGCCATAGTTGGATACACAATGTGTATTGTCATTGCTGTTGTTTTTATTATTTTAAAGATGCTCGATGGGAGGGGGTTCTTTTTTTCGTTCGGGATCGGGGTGATGTTTACTGTATGCTACTTGCCAACCGAAACACAGCGAACACACTTTTTGGTGAAGGATACTGCTTTTGGATTTTCGATGGTGGGGAAATTGTGATGGCTCCTTTAATCCTCCAAACTTTAAACCTTTAACCTTAAAGTATATAGTTATAATTATATATTTCGTTTAATTGCCTATGAGCCTCATATTTCAGTTTACATTTATCGACTACTGGTTGAGCTGTACAGAGGATTATAGCTGTATCTTATTATAATTTCCATATCATAATTGTTTTTATTAGAGAAAATAATAATAACAATAATGAAATATCATCTGCTTCTAAGTAGAATGGAAGGTAATTCCAGGTAATGTAGATATTTATTGCTTTGTATCACAAGACATTCTACTATTAGTTTAGATCATCAGATATTATTTCATTACTTCAATCGAAATAAAAATGGAATAGAAGTATTAAAATTTCGCTAAATTTTCAATACTTCTATTCAATTTTTAACCTGCCGTACACTGCGGAACTATCAATACTTTCTTTTCGTATCTTTCATTTTAGCAAACATTACTTTTCACTCTTGGGGCCTCATGGTAATGAGCGAACATCTCCTTCTTCATGGCCAAGGCGATGTTGGTGGGTGTTTTCACTAAATGCTACTTGACAACCGGAACATAGTGAACACGTTTTGATTGTCAGAATTTTAGTTTTGTGCGATGGAACTGCTTTTTAGATTTTCGATGGTGGAGAAATGATCATGAGTCCTTCAATCCTTCAATCCTTGAATCCTTCAATCCTTAAATCCTTCAATCCTTCAACCTTTAACCTCAAAGTAAATACTTGTATATTTAAACTCAAGTACATACTTATATATATATATATATATATATATATATATATATATATATATATATATATGTATATATATATATATATATATATATATATATATATATATATATATATATATATATATATATATATATATATATATACTATATATATATGATATATATATATATATATATATATATATATATATATATATATATATATATATATATATATATATATATATATATATATATATATATTTCATTTAATTGCATATTTAGAATATTTCAGTACACATTTATTTACTACTGGTTGAGCTCTAAATAGGTGTACAGCTTCATCTTGTTATTAATTGCATATCGTTATTATTTTCATTAGAAAAAATATAAATAATAATAAAAATAGTAAAATTGTATCTCCTTCCAGGTTGAAAGGAGGGTCATTCCAGGTCGTAAAGGTATTTTATTTGCAATGTATCATAAGTTATTTTGCTATTAATTTACATCATGGGATATTGCATTAAATAATTTTTTAAATGTATGAATGCTCTTCATTCATCTGATTATAGATCCATGTGTCATAAATACCTACGTATTTTATGATTGTTTCATATATGATTAACCGTTTTATGGAAACTTATACAATATATGCAACAGGACCTTCACGCTCCAGTGTTACATTCATCTGCCATGAATTGAGTTTTAAAGAGGCACCAAATGCATATTATTATAATATGCCTGATGATATTATTTTGGGAGGAAGCATCAGAGTATCATTCAAATTGAATCTGGACGATGGTTTGATTGACTGCCTTAGTCTAGGAGGGAATGAACAGTATCATTTTCTTTATCCTACCGATACGATTATGATGCTGTGAGTTCTACTTCAACAGTTTCAGTGCGAGTGACGCGCCCTTCTCAACAAGCCATCCCGTAGAAAGTTTAATAAGTATTGCGAATTAGGTTATTGGATCTGTTTGAAGGAGATTCTCAATTTCCGGTGGATTTCGCGTGAGTGTCTCTGCTTACGGGTCTACCCCTCCGTTTTTGGCCCGTCATACAGCGATGTCGTGAATTCAGATGGGTAGCTCAATTTGATCTTCCAAGCGCTAAATGGGATGGTTGGTACCATACATACATACATCCCAATAGTATCCTTACTATTGGTCTAAAGTGGTCTAAATTGACTTTCCAGCATCGTTAAAAATTAACTTAATTTCCCAATGAAAAACTACGATCAGTTTTTGTAAGTGGCCCGAATAGTATCCTTACTGTTGGTATAAATTGTTTCAAATCGGAAATGGGTACTAAAATTTATGACTTTTACTAGATGTCACGTGAATTCTACTTGTCGTTTACCAAAGACAACCCTGCTGCCACCCAATCCTGTTATTCAATATTCCAGTGATCTCTCATGGAAGTTCAGAAGTGTTCTCGGCTTCCAAAAACCGGGTACCACGTCAACTTATTTAAAGGCTTTCCTTATTCGACCTGCATTCAAGCGGGCCCAGCGCTGGTATTCCTTTAATTTGGGATCACCAGTTTTCACATCGATGAAGTACATTTAGCTCAAATATGAACAAGACTGGTTAAATAAAACACAAACGGTTAATTATTCTTCAATATTTATTTTTCTCCTCCATATTAATCACCATCGGACGCGATACACATATGCCAACGTTTCCTTCATTCCTTATAGCACTTTTCATACGCCTATAATGTGCAGACTTCTTCAGTATCTCGTACTAATAACTCGACTTAAGTCACGCCTCTTTTGGTATTGCCTCAAGCTCCCTCTTCGAATTCTTTGTTATGGCTTCAATCGTCTGACAACCTACCCCGCAGTGGGATGTTAGTCAAAGATTGATGTCCATAGTTCGAGTACCACTGGATACATGCCCTTTCGCTCAATTTTCAAAAACATCTGTTAATTTTCCTACCTGCCGCACTCTGACGGACCTTTCAACACTTTCTCTTCACATCTTTCATTCTAGCCAAAAACATTGTTGTTCAGTCTTGGTGCCCCATGGTGATGAGCGAACATCTCCTTCTACATCGTCTGACAATGTTTACCACGAAGCGGTAATTTGAGTTTGGAGAAGACGAAATAGTCACATGGTGCCATATCAGAGGAATGCGGTGAACTAAACGTGATGTATGAGCACTTGCATTATCTTGATGCAAAAACCATGACTTGTTTTCCCACAGTTCTTTCTTCTTGAGACGAATATTCTGACGCAAACGCTTCATAACGTCCAAATGATATTCAGTATTGACCGCTTGACCTTCCGGAATGAATTCCGAGTGCACCACACCTTGGCTATACAGTCAGCATAGCCTTGATTTTCGATCGACTTTGACGCGGTTTTTTGGGCTTAGGCTCATTTTGGAAGCGCCATTCCGATGATTGCTGGACTCTTTCTCTTTCGTCGTACTCGTAGATCCAAGTCTCGTCACCAGTTATGATGTGCTGGAGCTCCGTATCACTCATTGTGAGCATAATTTCAACAAAAAAACAAAATTTCAAACTAATTCTTTGCTCAACGTTATATTAGTCCCAAGCATAATCTAGCTGTTCTCTGTGTAACAGTTGATCTGGCAATAACAAAGTAGCAACCTTGGGTGGTCAATCATGCTCATGCAGTGTCGTCTGGATTTTTAAATTATACATTCAGGACCTGTTACAGAATTCTGAAACATCATATAATTCTAGATTGATTGTCCGTGACTTACAAAACATTACATGCTTTAATCTTATCGAAACTGGTAAAAGCATGGCCAAGAATAAATGAGTTAAAATTTCTATTATTTCAATTATATTTTCTTGATTCTATTAGGCGGTTAAAAATAAATTCCCATTTTAATTCAACAATACTGCTAATATCACATGAATTTGATTTCTGTGATTTCGTTCTTTGACGGTTTAAAGTGAAATTACACCACCAAAAGGGTAACTGTCAATCACTACGGGATGGGAATATGGCAAAACACTGGATATCGTAATTATATTCCTTTTTACTAAAATTGCGAGTGTGGCGCAATTTTGTTCCTGAAACTTTTTTTATCTATCCTACATCATCCCACCCACCCGTCCTTGCTACCCATCATTCCGACAGCAAGGCACTCAATGGCAAGATTATGTCGACGAGTGCGTTTACTTCTTCGGGATGCCAGCATAGGACGAAAAAAAAGGTCGTAGGATTTGGTCTTTAATGACACTTGGGTGCTCATTGGGTTTCACTGTGTCCACTGTGCGGGGAGAGATAGCAATTAAAGATGAATGTCAACATAAGTGGTCATGGACCGTATTGTGTAACGACTCTTTATCTTTTGTATAGGCATTATATAAAACCTGTGCCTCTAATTGTAGTTATGTATCGAAGCATAACGGTCGTCGCCCTGGGAGAATCTTTGATTCACGGGACACGTTTGCTGAATATTTCAACAATCATCATAAAAAGGTAAAAGCAGTTTTCTTTTTCGGAAAGCATTGTGCTTGGAACCTTTGGGAACTGTTTCTGTTATATATACGTGATAATAAAAATGCTCTCATTGGATCGGATAATGGTCATGTCATTATAACTATATACATTTTTCATTTGGGAAATTTGTTGGATTGTCCTCCACGCTATCACTTATTCATTTTTGCCTACAGAATACGTGTAACTTTTGTCCTTCTTGTTCGCACTCAATGTCATAATAGTCCTTCAAAAATTTTGGAGCGGAATTCTCTATCCTTGTGGACTTGGGGGGTTTTGTCTAGTAATATTCCTTTTATATGTCCATCTACGTCTATCTCAGGAATGAACGATGTCGGTTTGTGTGTAACCCCTCCTATTGAAGAGTTTTGTGAACCTCTCACTCAACGGTTTCTTATTATATTGTGACATTTCAAGATATAGCAATGCAAAAAGTCTACAATTGAAAAAGTTTCAAAGCAAGAGCTGGGTTCATCAATATAGGATAGATATATAATGCTGGCGTTTATCTCGTTGGGTAACTATGTGAAGTGTTATACCGTTTCTACCCTTTTTTATAAGAGTAAAAATGAATGGATGTAGAGGCATAGCTCGAAATGTTATGGAAATATTTGTTTTGAGTTTCTTTAATATCAGATGAGAGTAAATTTTCGTAAAGAAAAAGTAACTTTTATGTATTCTGAAAATATTTTTTTTATCATATGTTAATCACTTATACAGAGAATGAACACATGTCTCATTCATTATAAGCAACGCTCTTACTGTTTATCGTCAGCGAAATGCTTGCATTGAAAATGAATATCGTGCGGACAAGCCAATCGCAGCTTCTATTATATCATACTGGAACAAGATGGAGTTGCTGTTCTTGGTGTTTTTCAATCGTACCGGAACGATGCTGTTGTGGCGGCGAATATATCATTTGCTAGCTTCAACATAAAATTAAAAGCGCCACAGTTTTCGCATGGAAAATTTTAAAATTTTCTTCAATTATCTCTCCATTTCTCACGAGTCATTATAGTCTAGAGAGATGAACCGCGGACTCAGTAGCATTCTATTTTTTGTATCTTCTGACTATCCTTCACAAGTGGACATCTTCGAAGTATTTGGAAAAAGAACTAGATATTCCCTGTTCTCATGAAAGTTGATAGACATAATTCCAACAACTACCGAGATATTCCTCCATTGTTTGTCGTGTCAAAACTGTTCCAGATGGTTGTTCTTGGAATTGTGTTTTTCCATTAAAATAACTACATTACTGAAGGTCAGCATTAATTTTTGTCAAGCGCTCTACGATAACGAAACTTTTATCATGGATGGTCCACCTTTATCATGAATGGTTCCTCCTTGTGTTATGAAACGGACGTTATCTATATGGATTTGTCAACTGGCATCGATAGGATGAATCCCGATATTGCAATTGCAAAATTGGAACGGCCTGCATTCATGGATGGCTGGTTTACTAAGTGGGGTGAAAAGTAACCTCCTTAACCGCTCAAATGAGATGCTACTGCATGTAAGATTATAGTGCCTTGTACTCCGTTCATATTTAGGAATACACGTCAAATCTCAGTGCGATACAGCCCTTGGATTTGTTTTGACAGCTGATTGTAGTTGACGTTTTGGCATCATTTTGAACATGGATTTAAAGGATTTTCGTTCTCTCATAAAACATTATTATTTGAGATGCAAAATGGCGAACGAAACAAAAGAAAAGTTGGATAAACATTATGGGTTAAATGTTCTGTCAGATTACACCGTTAAATATTGGTTTCGAGTGTTTCGTGATGGCCGCAACTCCACTGCCGATCAAATCCGCAGCGGCAGGCCCTCCGATGCAGTTACAGAGGACAATGTCAAAAAAGTTCACGAAATGGTGTTGGCTGACCGGAAAGTGAAGGTGTGTGAGCTAGCAGATGCCACAAAAGTAAGAATTGAGCGCACACGCCATATTTTGGGCGAGATTCTGCATATGAAAAAGTGGGTGCCACGCATGCTCACTCCTGACCAAAAACATGAACGCGAGAGCACTTTGAAACAGTGTTTACACTTGCTGATGCTGAATCGGAAGGACGTTTGGCGTCGATTGGGAACTGTTGGTGAAACCTGAATCCACTATCACACACCAGCAAAAAGAACGAGTGCCCGGCAATAGACTGAAACTGGCACGAGTGCTCCGAAGCGGCCTAGGGAGGCTCAATGATTCGGATTGTCGTGGCATACTCTTCATGTACTTCCTCTAAAAGAATAAAACCATCAACAGCGATTACAACTATGCATTATTAGAGCGATTGAAGGCCTTAATCTCTGCAAACCGGCCTTACATCAAGAGAAAAAGAATTTTGTTTTTGAAAGAGAAGATATCCATTGAAAAGTGGTATGAGGACCACCCAAGTGATTTCATTCACCTTGAGTGGCCTGCTCAGTCACCGGAAATTAACATCATTGAACCGTTGTGGTCAACATTAGAAGCAAGGGTTCGGAATGTTTTCCCACCCCTTCATCCTTGAAAAAACTGAAAAAAAAACCTTGATCGATAGCTCCATCCCCAGGCGGAAGCGGATAGAGGACCAACTCACTACTTATAAAACCCACTCCTCCCTAAACTCAATTGAATTATTGCTCGCTTATCCAAACCAAAGCTAAATTAATTGATTCTCAGAGGTGCCAGAAAGCGGGATCAGGCTAGACAGTGAGTCTTAGGGTCAATATTTTGTGGTAAAATCGTTATTGATCTTTACTACAGGTTCCCTCAAAAATGTTCCGGGATTGGCCAATGTAGCCAATGGCTTTCTCAAGTCTATCAAAATCATAATTATGAAAAATCATGAAGATAGAGCTGCCACTCGGCATGTTTTGGAGTAAAATCGTAAATAACTTCTATTACAGGTTCCCCCGGGGACGTTTCGGTGGTGCCGAGAGTGGTCAATGTATCCAATGGCCTTCTGAAGTTCATCAATATCATATTTATGAAAAATTGGGTTAAATGCTTAACTGGTCCCTACTACAGGTTCCCCCGGGGATGTTTCGGTAGTTCCGGGAGTGGCCAATATGGTCAAGGATCCACTTTAAGTTTATAATAAGGTTTGTGATGAAAAACCAAGAAGAAAAAGCTGTCACATGGCACGTTTTGAGTAAAATGAAGAGTGAACCGCATCCAGGACCTTTCTTCAGAACCTGTTTCAAGGAAACTCTTTATTAAAATCAAGTGCGTTTTAGCCGTCTATGTATTTATTTAAATTTCTTGAACTTCTAAAATTTGTTTAAATTTTATGTGCTCTTTAAGTCCCTGTTTTCCGGCTTCTTAATATCACGTGTCTACCATACCGGTCCATCGACTATTATCCGCAGTATATGAGTTTGTGGGAAGTTATCAGGCCAGTTTCACCGACGGGTTCTCAACAATAGACCAATTCATAAACTGATAGGCAAAATACAGTGCCCACCTCATATTTTTTTTTCTTTTCTTCGAATTTATTGGTAACACCAGTTTTTTCAACCCTGGCATCTAGAACCACCCACAATTCCACGATGGGGTTGAGGTTCGGGCTTTGTAGAGGCCATTTCAGCGGTTCGATCCAACAAGACCGGAAGAAAGACTTGGTCTTCTTGGTAACATGCTTCGAGTCGTTATCCTGCTGAAAAACAAACTTCTCTTCAAGACCCGTCTGGATCAGCGAAACCTCCAGATTTTCTCGTAGGATGTTGATGTAGGAATGTGCCGTAATTATCCTGTCGATTTTCACGCGGCTCCACGAAAAACACCCCCAGACCATCACATTTTCTCCTCAATGCTTCACCCTGTTTTGGATATGGCACTACTGAAGGTCCTCACCCTATCTGCACCACTCACGGAACCGCCGCTTTCGATAAAAAAAACTCGAATTTTGATTCGTCCGTCCATAGAACCGTTTTCCAGAACTCTACGGGTTTATTAGCATGCTCAATAGCGAACCTGAGCCGTTTGGCTTTGTTTGCATTGCTGATAAATGGGCGCTGCCGGGCAACTTTGTTAATCAGCCCCTGTGCTACAAGACGGCGATGAACAGATCGACCAGAAACTGATAGCTGAAGGGTTTCCTGGATCTCACGGACACTTACTTTTGAGTTTTTGTTGACTTCGCGCATGATCTTGGTGTCCGTTCGTGTATCCGCTTTGCGTTTCCTGCCTCTGCCTGGGCGATCCACCACTGATACGAACGTTTTTTGTTTTAGTAAAATTTTCCAAACCACTGCCTTGCTAATACAGTACTTTCTAGCGACAACCCGGTACGATTCATCGGATACACAAGGGAATTGCTTTCTAAATCACAACGTTCTCCATGTTTTCAACAGCATCAAACGCGATCACGTGTACAAATGCACCAGGTCAAGCAGCGTCCCTATCAACAAACTTGTTACAAACCTGTTGAGGTGACTGATTTGTGATTCAGTCAAGTCATAATCAAGTTGCTGCAACCATATTTGGTCACTGTGTGCTGCTTGGGGTAATCCTCAACAGACTTACAACATACACGGAGGGTATAGGCGGTCTGTCTATTAATCAGTTTGGCTTCCGTAAAGGGAAGTCGACGGTGGATGCCATCCTGTCCGTCGCCAAGACGGCTGAAGCCAGTGCAAGAGGCGAGGAGTACGATTTTGTGCAGTGGTCACCCTTGACGTGAGAAATGCATTCAATAGCACAGGGGCTGGCTAGAAACATGTCCAGATCACCGCAGGCGTCCTACAAGGTTCAATCCTGGGTCTGGTGTTATGAAAAACATGGTTAAGTGGCAAAGGGAATTGAACAACTCCACCAAATGTCGGTGGACCCACTGAATAATTCCGGAGTTAACCGGGTGGGTCGGTAGGCGACACGGTGAAGTGAACTTCCACTTAACGGAGATATTGTCTGGCCATCGCTGTTTTAGACAATACCTGCACAAATATGGGCATGCACAGTCCTCCGCATACAGCGAGTGCGCGAGAGTTGAGGAAACTGCAGAACATGTATTCTTCGCATGTCCTCGCTTCGACGGCGTGCCGACATGATTGCCGTAAGCGGTCATGACACCACTCCGGATAATTTGGTCCGGAGACTCCTGAAGAACTCAGGGTATGGGGATGAGGGTGCCAACTCCTCGAGCCACTAAAAACCCACCCGTGCCTCTAGCCTAAACAATAAGACATCAAAAAATGTCTACAATGTGTTTACTTTAATTTGAACCAAATAAATGAGAAAAATTCAAAAAATGAGGTGGGCCCTTTATTTTGCCTATCTACTATCTACTATATTTAGCTAACAAGCTACGGTAGGTTGAAAAAAGCTACGATCGACGGTGTGCAAAATTTCGTAGATATTTAGTGAGGACAATGACGTCGGAAACTAAGCACCCTTGCGCTGAACTGGCCGGCTTGACGTGCCGCAAGGGCTCAGTAGGGATTCCAGGACCCGAAGCTAAGAGTCAGTTCCATTGTGGTTATATCACATCAATTATTTTTTCCACTATAGCAGCTGCACAGCGATATGGTAGATATACTATTCTTTGTAATTTCAGGTCATCCAAGGAACTCCTAAGTATTTTTAAATAATTTAAAATATATTTTGTTTTTTCGGTGGTTATGATAATTTATCTAAGGTTAGTAATGCATGAGCGGGCCCGTCTACATTTGCAGCAGGATCACAATATGTAGATATGTGAATACAATTACAATTGGTATTATCATTTTATAGTATAACATCCCTTCGCTATTTATCTATATTCTATGCCGTATAATCATTGCTTTCCTGTTTCCCATTACCATTTATAGATCCAGACCAATAAGAGTTATCGGACTTTTTTTGTCTGGTTTTACTTAATCTACGTTTTTGGCATTATTCATGCTTATATAAAATGTATTTCTTCTAATTGTTTGCTGTTTTCAGCTTTTCCAAGACTATTCGAAAATTAAAACATATCTAATTTTTTTTCAGTTACAAACCAGTGGATAACAGATATATATTATACTTACGCTTATTATGTTATTTGACTATAACTGTGAAAACAAATTCTTAATAGATATTAATTTTATCGAAGCTGCAACAGCGGAAGTCTTTCGATGACCAGCTAAGTTACGGATATATATTCTACTATAGTTTACTGGTTTGCTCGTATTTTTATTTCACATTTTAACGTCAAATTTTTATTTTGTGTTATGATATTAAATGATATGATATTATTGTATTTAAATTCATTTGATAAAAATTGCTATAGTTACTGTGAGACTCACTACAAAAAGTTTTTGTGATTCAAGGAAACGGAACAGCACTTCGAAATTTTTTGTTAACTATTCTTCATATGCTATATAATTTCAGATCATCCATGGATATTCCAAGTATTGTAAAATATGTTTGAATAAATTTTTTTTCTCATAGCTACTATATTGTCTTAACTTTCAGGTTTACAAATGGAATTGTTACTATCATTCTTACATTTACTTACTATATTAAATATTATTATAATAATCATTCACTATATTTTTTATCAGTTTAATATTTACTATATTTCATATATTACTACATGACATTGAATATATATTGGGCAGGGAGGGAGCATCAGGGTATCATTCAAACTGGAATTGGACAATGGAGTGGTATGACAACCGGCGTCTAGGAGGGAATAAACAGTATCATTTTCTTATCCTACCGATTCGATTGTGATGTTGAGAATTCTACTCCAACAGTTTCAGCGTGAGTGACGCGCCCTTCTTAACAAGCCATCCCGTAGAAAGCTTAATGAGTATTGCGAATTGGGTTATGCGATTTGTTGGATCGTATCGTTGGAAGGAGAATCTTATGTTCCCGCGGGTTTCGCGTAAGTGTCTCTGCTTACGGGTCCGCCAAACCGTTTTTGGCCCTTCATACAGCGTTACTGTGAATGCAACCCGGTAACTCAATTTGATCTTGCTATTAAGTGGAGCTGCATACATGACAAGGTCGTAGAAGGGATGGTGGCTACCTTACGTACATACATACATACAATGACGTCGGAAACTAAGCAAGGCGATGCCCCAAGTAACATTGCCAAAACCATCCACCTTTAATAAGTTTCATTAAAGTTTTATGAAAGATACTGGAAATCAATTTGTTTAATTATGGTACCAATAAGTTTCAACTTTTAGTCAGGTTTATGAGAACAGCTTCTTTACAACGATCTTAAAACCTTGTCTTATAAAGTTTCTTTTACTCCTATCATAAGTTTTATTTTGACTTTATGAACTCGTAAAATGCTGATTTGAAATGCCGTTTTAGGACTTATTCAAATTATCTTATTATGGTCAGTTGAAAAAACAATTTAGAACCATTTTGCCTGCAGTAAATGCATTCAATGGCAAATTGTCATTGATTAAAGTCGCCAAATAACCAGAGGGTTTTATAGCAGCCATTTCGAAGATAAATTGACATTTTGCCATAACTGTGATTTCTTCCAATCTCCATATTAAAATATATGAAATAAATGTGGAAAAATAAATACACCAAAATTTCAACCAAAATTCAAAATTTCTAATTCAAATGAACTGTAGATCGGAGACCATTTTTGGCATTCTTTTAGATAACCTTATTTAACTCAGGATTTCAGGAACTTCATGATTAATTTATCGAATACATTTGTTTCAATTTTGTTGTTTGTAGATGTCAACCCGCATTATTTCCGAGGCGCATTAATTTTCGGCTCTTATCGTACCAATATTCACCATAAAATTTAATGCACATACGATTTGGAGCATTATACGCTGTGAAAAAACTTTATTTGTTTTGAGTATGGGAGAACGTGACGATCCATACAAAAAATTGAAGGTCCATTCAAAAAACGTTTCAGGGGGAGTTAGCGTGACGACGTTCCCTAATGGCCAGGAAGACGCATAATTAATGGATGTCGTGTCTACAATGGGCTCCAAAACATATTGCTGTCAAAAAAGTTTCAATAATAACCATAATTTTTACAATTATCATCGGAGTCTTACCATTCACGAACCATTTTTTTTTTCTATCCTTATTTTCCTTAAAATAACATATGCAATTAGTTTTTTCTTTATTTATTTATTTGTGTTAAACCATTACTTGATTACTTGGACAGCAAAAAAGTCAACAAAAACACGAAAAATAAAAAACTGTTTTGACAAAAAATAAAGTGTACCAATAGTCGTGGCAAGTAAACTTAGTTTTCAATTTGTACTAATTAATTCGAAATTTGAGCTATGCAATCAACAATATTTAAATTTCAGTATAAGTGATAAATTAAATAAAAACTTTATTTTCAATCCTTGAGCAAACCAGTTTCAGGCTCAACATTTGAAAATAAATAAGAATATGGCTTGAGATAACATCATAGGTTTTGTATCTTTTTGCACCTTTTGATTGGTCTAAATATAAAATGAAGCATAAAGAAACAGAACCTATGATGTTAATGTATTCTTATATGTTTGCAAATGCAAATGCAAATGGCAATAAACTATAAAAACTGCATACTCTAATTGTTATGTTTTGTAGTCTCCGTGCGTGGAGTAACGATTATGATGTAGATGGAGATGTTCGCTCATCACCATGAGGCACCAAGAGTGGACAGTAATGTTTGCTAGAATGAAAGATATGCAGAGAAAGTGTTGAAAGTTCCGTCAGTGTACGGTAGGTTGAAAATAGAATAGAAGTATTAAAAATTGAGCGAAAGGGCAAGTGTAAAGTAGTACTCGAACCAAGGACGTTACCTTTGCCTAAATTCCCACTGCAGGGTAGGTCAAGGCACGGACGAATCCGCCACCTCAACAGGCAAAAGTAAGTAGTTTCAAGATGTTGGGAACCCTTATTTCAGATATTTTAAAAAATGGATCAAGTGATTATTAATTTTTGATATTCAATGTTACGTACATTTTTAGGGGTTGTATTGATTATTTCGAGTTTGAACTCTGGTTTCGAATTTAGACTAATCAACTATCATCTAAATTGTTACCGTACACATTCCTCACACATTTCCCATTCCCCTCACAGCACATGGTGATCTAAGCTTAATGACATCAGGTTAAGCATAATTAACTCTTCATACTCAACTAACGAACTAACGCTTTGAACTTGTAATTAACTAAGCTGTTAAACTTCTGCACTAATCGTAAACTCATTTTCCACAACACTGCCTATCGCTGCATTGCAATAAAGCGTATCGTCGTTCTAGTTGAATCAGTTTTCCCAATCTAGACATGTTGACAAGAGAAATTGTGAACATTTTTGAATTAAATTCTTTTCAAATTACGCGCATGACGTTGGTTGAACTAACAGAGCCAATGGTTGCAATCTATCTTACTGACGTCTTACTATCTGATGAAACGAACAAAAAAACTCATTCAGTTATATTTGACGATATTAGCTTGCATTTCCAATTACTGTTTGGGAAAATGGAAATGTACACAACAGTTGAAAAAGCATTCCGAAAAGGTTTATTGAATGTGATTCAAGTTCAGTGCGGTGATGTCGATATGTAATGAACTTTACTTTCCATAATATCAAAATCATTTACTTCTGATTTATTAGTCGACTTCCTTTCGATAGTCACCAGCATTTAATCCACAGTTGATACTAGTTAAACTAAATAATCGAGGTAGAGAAAAGTTGTTTGTCATATATGTATATATATCCATTTGTTTTAATGATTGCTAAATTGTGTAAAACCAAACTCATATGTATATCCGTATTACCTATTAGTAGTCTAATTCAAACTATATAGTAAGCAGTCAGAATCATGAGCCATTGTCATCTCTACTAAATGTCAGCGGTTGTTTCAACAGGTTTTCCAGCGGGGTGCTAATAACCGAATTATTGTTCCTCTTCCGCTTTACGAAACAAAAACATAAGCATGGACCACGTGTTTTCTTCCACTACATCAACAACAGGTAGGTAAACGGTACACCGATGAGCCTTTACATGAATACTGCAAATACAACAACTATAGGAGATAACATCGGAAATGCTCGGAAAACGATTACACGATAATGCGAAAATGCGAAAATTTACTCGGATCAAATCGTTTCAATCAGTGTTGCCGAATAACATGAGCAATCAACTTTCAAATTATTAGAAATAATTCTGGTAGTGAGTGAACCGTTGAGCGAACATAAATAACATAAATAACCCGCGATTCCCTGTTAATCTTTGTATTAACAACTGCTCAGTGGTCCATCAATAGTTTTTAGTTATAGTTTTTAATGTAAAGAGTGGCTCAAACTATTAAGGTGTGTTGATAGAGTCTAAAAACGGTCGCTTTTATGACAGATTTGCTTTCATACTAGACAACATAAATCTCAAAACGAAAAATATTAAACCTATTTTTACCACCTAAAAATATTAGCATATAACATAAGTAAACACGTGATTCCGTGACCCTTGAAATTGATACCTTATGCTTTATATTCTCTGTTGCTTTGAAGTCATGAATAAATGTTTAGTATTAAGTTATTCGAAAGCTTAATTAAAAACATGCTAGTAAACTAGGTTGGCCGGGATCTATGACGGCATAATGAGAAACC
Organism: Aedes japonicus; assembly: GCA_034211315.2. Classification (NCBI taxonomy): domain Eukaryota; kingdom Metazoa; phylum Arthropoda; class Insecta; order Diptera; family Culicidae; genus Aedes; species Aedes japonicus. Next base: position 28,991 of record JASCZW010004078.1, on the reverse strand, counting down.
TACCTAATTATTATTGATTATGTAACATAAAATGTGTCTAGAACACAAACACATAAATGACCATATCAAAGAAATAATGCAAAACCATATCAAAGAAATAATGCAAGTCCCTAATCCCAAATCAAATCAAAAGCTTTTTGATCAATATTACGTCATATCAATGCACTCTATTTTATTATTTAAAAATTGTCAAACAGGTTGACAGAGACCTACTGGACTAGATCACAAACACATAAATGTACATATCTAAGAATTAAGGCATAACATTCAAATTCACTGAAGCCAAATCAAATCAAAAGCTTTTTGATCAATATTGACACATATCAATGTGCTCTAATTTTATATATAAAATTTATCAAATAATCAAACACAACATTCATTTTGAAGAAAAAACAATGCAGATTGACAGAGACCTACTTGTTTTAAAAATATAAAATAGCCATTTTAGTTTTCGAAGAAGAAATCTTTGAGAAACGATGACAACACTAAATAATCAATGTTACCATGGTTTAGGGTACTATGGAAATATTCAAAAACCGCATATTCATTTTTGGAAACTTTATCAGAAACCCAGATTCATAGAGTAGATAAAATAAACTTTGAACGCATCTAGTAGAATCCAACTTTGAATAAAAATAACCGATATTGTACGATTATTCAATTCAAATTTCAATTGTGGTATTTATTGATTGGCATACCAAATTTGACAGAAAGAATATTTTTGGAATGATTTCAATTTTGTATTTATGGAATGATCTAATTTTGGTTTCTTATTGTGTGTTTATTATGTCCCTAATACCCCAAGTTTCACACTTAAATATTCGAATTGAGTGAAAGCTGTACAATATAATGATTGTTGGATGTGCTAATATAAATGACGATCTACTTAAGGTGACCTTTGTGCCCCAAATACCTCTATTTTCATGCATCACTGTACAAACTGTGTGTCTTTAGTTTGCAAGAATTCAATAGCAGTTTTTTCATACAATTTATATAGAATATTGTTCAATCCTATGCCGGAACGCAGAGAACAGTTTTCATCAACGGTTATATAATTTTGAATGGAAAAAACTGCTTTTTAAATCTGATGACGGTTCGTTTATATCAATTGAAGAATGGATTTGAATTGAATCGAATAGATTTATTAAATAATGAACACTAACAAAGAGCATGTGCCCCTTGACTCAGCCTAATTTGCACCGATCGATACTTTTTTTATTATAACTTATAAAGTATTAGAGCTGAAAGCGATATTAAACAAGTTATACACTCATTTATGTAGATGAGTTTAATAATCCATTTGGTAGTATGTAACATGAAAAGCTACACAACTCATTGTATAAGGTCAGAAATATTCAAGAGATATTAAATGTCGGTCTATAAGCAACAAATTGGGTCTATTTGTGGAAGGAGCTTCGTCCAATTCTGTGAGGTGATATGATGTAATAGGAAGTCACCACTAGTGTCAGACTTGCCATAGTGTACAGTTCCTCCTAATGGCCAGATTCAACTGTACATACCTGTAATGTGTGCTACAAGGGATGCATGTAATGTACGTAATAGAATATAATATATATATATATATATATATATATATATATATATATATATATATATATATATATATATATATATATATATATATATATATATATATATATATATATATATATATATATATATATATATATATATATATATATATATATATATATATATATATATATATATATATATATTTTATTTATATATCGGATAATTATAATTTTTACATGGTATCGGATCATATTGTTGGAAGGAGCTTCTCTCATTCCGACAGATTTCACGTAAGTGACTCTGCTCACGGGCCTGCTCAACCCTTTTTGGCCCAAACAACAGTATGTTGAATTTAGAATGGAAAATAAGCATGATCTTTCTGTTAAATATAACCGTATGTACCCACCGACGTGAGTGTTACTAGCGATGTTGGCTTCATATTTACATAAATACATACATAAAGGGTGTCCACGATTAAATTGCCACACACAAAATTGATTCGCAAAATTCGAGATTTCATCCGATTGCCATCAAATTTTCAGGGATTGAGAAATAACTTCATTTTACTATTTTACTCGTATTTTATTTACAGTCCATACGCAAATGCCCGCACCTTGGCCTTAACCCCGGCCATAAGATTCTGCACAACCTGTGAATCAACCGTTTTTTGCATGTAAACCCATACTTTCTTCAGTTCCTCGACTGTCTTCACTACCTTAGGTCGTTTAAGAAGGTGCTGCTTCATAATCGCCCAGTACTTCTCGATGGGGCGGAGTTCCGCAGTGTTGGGAGGGTTGAACATTTTCAGCACGAAATTGACCTTATTGTCCACATACCACTTCAGCACGTCCTTGGAGTAGTGGCATGAGGCCAAATCCGGCCAGAAGATTGTTGGGACGTTGTGGGCCTTCAGCAGCCGCTTCTGGAGGCATTCTTTTATGTACACCTGTCCGTTCATCGTGTCCTGGGTCACGAAAGGTGCACTCCGCTTCCTGCACGTGCAGATGGCTTGCCAAACCAGGAATTTCTTCGCAAATTTGGACATCTTCTGAGTGCGGACATGCTCCGGAACGCTGAACTTATCCTTGGCCGTGAAAAACAGGTTGCCGGGGATCTGTTTGAAGTCGGCCTTCACATATGTTTCGTCGTCCATGATGCAGCATTCAACTTTCGTCAGCATGTTGAGGTACAACTTCCTGGCACGGGTTTCTCGTCGCGATTAGGGGCCTTTTGTACCTTGAACGTTCGAAGCCCAGCCTTAGTTTTGGCCTTCTGGACAAAACTTCGGCTTAGGTGCAGCTTCTTAGCCACATCCCGAACGGAGGCGTTCGGATTTCGGTTGAAGGCCCCAACTACGCGGTTGTGATTTTTGGTGTTGTACGGAATACTTTTTCCTTCACTTCTGGGCTTCCGATCGGTGGTCAACCGTTCCTCGAACCGCTTAATCACTCGTGACACCGTGGAATTTGCGATTCCCAACGTTTTAGCGATGGAACGATGCGAGAAATCCTTGTTCTCGTGATGAATGCGCAAGATTTTATCACGCACGAGCTGTTCTTTCGACTCCATTTCCGCGAGTTTTGACTAAATCCACCCAAATTTTCATTAAATTCTACCCAACGGTTAAAAGGTTAGAGCAATTTCATAGTGTGGCAATTTCATAGTGGACATAGTGGACACCCTTTACATTATTTTGAAATTTAAATATTAGTGACTTATTTGTTCATGCATTTACTTAAAGATTTATGAAGTAATTTGTTGAATTATTTTTTATACGAACATTTATTTTTTAATTAATTTATTTAATAATTTTATTAAGTAATATCTAGTTATATATTTACGTACATATGTGTTCATTCAGTTGTGTCTTAATTTATTTATTTATGATTCTTAGATTTATTGAACCATTTATTTCCTTTTTGGTTATTTTTATTCTTTATCGCTCCATTTATATGTTATTGTAAAAAAAATTCAAATCTAAAGATTGGGAGAGATAAAGATTTATTCCTTAGTGATTGCATACGTTATATACGAATACAAACAATACAAGCCAACTCAGTCATGTGTCAAATCTTTTATTTCGTGTAAGATTAATTTCAAAGTGATTAGTTTAGTAAAGGAACATCTTTCCTATCCTGAAATAAAAGAGTTTGATAATTAGATATTGTTTCAATGTAGAAATTATCATATAAATAGGATAAGTAATTACTTTGTAGCAAATATGTCATTATTTAACAAAAAAAAATAACAAATCCAATTAATTTTATTAAATTTCAATATTTGAATTGGATTTTGTGGTATTGTTAGCAACACTGTACGCTACGAAAAACGAAGATTCAAACACGGATGATTCCTAACAGAAATTTTCACTATATCATCGGCTTGTAGGATGCTGTCCTCCGTCAGTGCAGGGCGGGATTTCGATCGTGAAATACCTTTTCGACTTTAAGTGACATTCAGTGTCTACTCCTACCGCTTGCTTTTATTCATGCAAACTGCTCCTTTCGACCCGCATCTCGCATCCTTCTGGAGTGATGAGTGGATTCTTGTTCGGCTTTTCCTCATACCTACGGCCGGTAGCGCTTCATTGATGCAACCCGCGAATCGTGACATCAATGGTTTTCATCTCTCGAGTACCGACTAGGAGTTTCATTACATTCTCGAGTGTTGACTGCGGCAGACGTGGAAGCTAAGAGCGCATCTGCCTTCTCATTAAACTGTTCGGTTACGGTCTGTTGTGCAAGTGTAACTTTTCATTATAGTGCTCATCACTATCACCCTCGTGGTGGTTACCATCGAAATCATCATTATCAACCCACATCGTTATCGTCATTGACATGACAGTTTACTACTGTTGAAGACAATAGACATCGTTTAATCGGGGCAGTTTAGCACATAATCATCACAAACAAAAACACACAATAGGTATAAGAATTGTAGTATCAAGGAAGTTGGATCAGGAGTACATCTTTCAGATAAAATACAAAGGAAACTCTTTAAACGTGTTGCTCGAATCGCCACAGGAGCTGAGTGAACAACTTAACCGCAAGTGAATAAGTGAAAGAGAGTGTTATGATTGTATAATAAAATCCTGCGGTTTCACAAAACTCTGGAAAATGTGTGCAGAGTTCGGTTACCTCATACCTACCATATACGTAGATTAAGTTTCAACATGCAGTGAAAAGAACAAACTGATGCATCGTTAAGCAGCAAGTCAAACAGATAAATTCAAATAAGCTGTGCTAGAGCCATTTTTTACCACGTTGAAAGCTGATATTCGTTATTGTTTGAAGTGTGGTAAATGACAAACTAGTTCTAAAAGGCGGAAACTGATGTTAGGTAAGTCAATATGGCAGTTTGCGCTAGCTGCAACGTATGACATATAGAAAGGGATTAAATTTGTTTTAAAGCACGCCACTGAAACAACCTCCATGGGTTTATTTTATGGCGAAATGCATTACACTATTTTATTATGCAAAATATTATCTTTTCGCTCAATTGGTTAAAACCAAAAACTTGACATCCTTAATTTATCTAGTTTATTTCCTTTATGTTCCTAAATTCAATTTGTCTGATACTAGTGCAGCTAGTGATATTCCATGATGTGAGGAAAAAACTTTTGCACTCTGCGTGCCCCTTTTGAAGGTACTTCAGAATGTATCTATTATGGAATATGTAAGATCTTCCTCAAATGAAGGAGAAAAAGATGGCATTGGCTGTGCTAAAAGTGATCGCATAGTGCTTACAACATTTTTTTTTTTTCAATTTCTCCAACAGATGTTTCAAGAAATTTAATTTTACATATGAAGTATTTTTCTTAAATTATACGAAATTTTCACAAGCTAGACTTCTAGCAAAATGCTGATATTAAACCTTATCCATATAAAAATAAATTGAATTCCAAGCTAACCCACAATTCCAAGAAGGTGAGGCCACCGACTATTTGTAAAATGGGGTTTTCAAGGGGCAGGCTGTGGAAATATCTGCTGGCTGCCTAGTAATGGTTTCTAAATGTATGTCGTTTTTTTTTGCTTCTGCGGTGACCATTTCGATCTGCTTTCACAACAAATTATGCACTTTTACGGTTAATTATTAAAAATTCTTATACCAAGATTAATGCAAAAAAAAATAACATCTAGCGGAAGTCATAATAATACTCTATACCTTTGAAATTCGAAAATCTCCTATAGATGGGAATTTTCGTCTTCAGGATGGCAATCCGATCACCAAAAAGGCAGATTATTTTGTATTTTTTGGTAGCAAAACAATCAATGTTTTAAGAATGAGTCGTATATTTATCCAATGATGATTGTGCAACAAAATGCGTTTTTTATAATAGCACGTTTTATGCTGGCGAAACTGTCTGAATAAAGTAGGTATTTTCGTCTGGTATAACTGTCACAAATTTTCTAGTTTCAAGACAAGTCTTGCACTGAGCACTTTAGATTTGGAGCATGGAAGGCTCAGTCAAATCAGTTTTCATAAATGTGCTGTGCAGAACGCTAAAATGACTTACAGGTAATAAACGAAAAGCTTTGCATAATGTGGCACATTATGCAACTGATTAACGCAACTGTTTATAAAAGCAATTGCGAAAAGTTAAACTTTTTGCAACGCTTTTGAGTGCCAAAATAAATTTGATATATATATATATATATATATATATATATATATATATATATATATATATATATATATATATATATATATATATATATATATATATATATATATATATATATATATATATATATATATATATATATATATATATATATATATATATATATATATATATATATATATATATATATATATATATATATATATATATATATATATATATATATATATATATATATATATATATATATATATATATATATATATATATATATATATCATATATATATTATGTAACTCATTTCAAAAGAAAATGGCTCCATAGCAATTGCCAAATGTTTGTGTAAATGTAAGACTTGTGCTTAAAAAATCTTCTTTTTGCAACTTAATTTTGGTCGAATATCTTAAGGGAGTCCTCTACGAAAAGCTTTTGAGTGGATTTAACTGAGAAAAAGGAAACAAATCTGTCAAAGGATCTGCAATTATAACGAAATTAAAAAGCTATGAAGCAACCCACTTAGTAGCTCTACTATTATGCACCTACGCTTCATAATAGGCTTTTTTCTCATCAGACGCAGACAATCGAGAAACACATCGTTCGAGGCCCGCTGGTGTTTTTGTGGTATTTTATCCCACGCTGCCGCCAGATGTCGCTTCAGGATTTCCACAGCTTCTTATTTTTTAGAGCAGCCTCCAGCCTCCAACATACTTCCGACAGCGAAGGCCATAGGATTCAGGTCCGCCAAATTCGCTGGCCACTTCGAGCTCGAAATGAACCCTGGAAAATGTTCCGCAATCCAGAGTTGGAGTTTCTTCGCTTTGTGAGCCCGCGTTGCGTCCTGTTAGAATCCCTGGAACCAAAATGATTTCATTCCGACGACAATCTGTACAAGTTCCCGATACGTATTTTGGTTGATATTCACTCCTTCAGGAATAAAAACTAGCGAAGTCCGCCCATCATTGGTGATTCCGGTCCATCACCGATACTGGTTTCTCTAGCCTGGTGACCATCAGCACGTCAGCATGGGCTCGTGATCTTCCTGGCGAAACTCTGTCATTATTTCTTTCTTTTTTTTTCTTTTTTTTTACATATAAGGACACGACTTTATTTTGATTATGTGTTCAACCATGCAATCACAACTAGTTTCTTTTATAAAAAAGGAAAGATCATTAATATAACTAAATTTTCTCATTACTGTCAACTGGAAGAGTCACGAATATAACAGTATAGTGAATGTAACGGAAATATTCGAAAAAAAAGATAACGGAACCTGTCAAATTTAATCGCTATTCTTGTCTACCTTAACTGCCATCTTTTTAACGGGGGAACCTTCAACCTTGTTGGTGGCAGAGTCCTTTTTTTACGTTTGACTACGTGGTACTATTTACACTGGAAGAAGTTCCATTGGTAAAGATGAAGACGAAGAAGGTCCAGCGCCGTTCTTGCTCTCTCGATTGACAATGATTTTGGACAGTTCACGTTTTACCACCTCGATCGAGGTCTTTTTAGTAACTTCCACCTCCGCCATTTTTTCCATTACACCTGCTTGGTTTCTTCGTAATTTTGAATATTTTCCGCAGTTAGTTCATCCTATTTTATAGCTTTTTCCAGTTGAATGACTTTACCCATTTCGCTGCATGCGGCCCAGAAAGCCTAAATCGAATCATTATATCCATTTTACATCAAATGGCAAAAACCTATTTGATAGTAAATCTCGGCAATAATTCAACGGTCAATTTTACCCATTTTATCATACACCGCCAGAGCTTTATTGTAATCATTGATAGCCAGTGCAAGATTTCCGTTACAAGTAATGTTGCAGTTCTTCCTCAGCAGACTATTTGCTGTCGTTCACTGATGTGACTTGTCTTCTTCCAGAGCCTTTTCTTCCCCATCATCCTCACCGTCTCCTACCTCAATACCTTTTTACCGTCGGCGTCTCCATCATCTTCCTCCTCTTCTCCTTCGCCCGGTACAATCAAATTATTTTCATCTTTGCCCAGCGATCAAGGGCTTGACGTACAGTAAATAGACTGAGCTACATCTGTGAATAATTTTAAAATTCATCAATTTACGGAAGAGTACGAACTTGCACAAAGTTTTAAGGACGCTTCTAGCTTTGACTGACTGTTTTCTTTATTAACGAAGTGCTGTACGGTGAAAGGTTGCTCGTTGGTTAACACGATGTTCCTTCCGCGGCCCTCTTCAGAAGTAACTTCGCTCTTTCTACCTTTTCTTGTTTCTGCCTCACCAAAAGGTCTCGAACCTTCTGGACCTTGTAGAGCTTGGTCTGAAGCTTATCTTTCAGGATCCGACGGAGATTTCGATCCGATACATTGAGAACCTTGGCCAATTTAGTGGCACTACCGCAAGGATTTTTCATGAGGCGCCTCTTGATGATCTTCACCATGGTAAGTGTCACCGCAATATTTCGACGTCCTCCACCATACCGTTTCTATTTTTGTACCTTCGGTCTCCTGGTAAAGGGTGTCCACGATGAAATTGCCACACTTTGAAATTGCTCTAACTTTTTAACCGTTGGGTAGAATTTAATGAAAATTTTGGTGGATTTAGTTCATAGTGCATTATTTACATCCTGCAAGTTTTAAAGTCCTGTGATTAAAACTCGCGGAAATGGAGTCGAAAGAACAGCTCGTGCGTGATAAAATCTTGCGCATTCATCACGAGAACAAGGATCTCTCGCATCGTTCCATCGCTAAAACGTTGGGAATCGCGAATTCAACGGTGTCGCGAGTGATTAAGCGGTTCGAGGAACGGTTGACCACCGATCGGAAGCCCAGAAGTGAAGGAAAAAGTATTCCGTACAACACCAAAAATCACAACCGCGTAGTTGGGGCCTTCAACCGAAATCTAAACGCCTCCGTTCGGGATGTGGCTAAGAAGCTGCACCTAAGCCAAAGTTTTGTCCAGAAGGCCAAAACTAAGGCTGGGCTTCGAACGTTCAAGGTACAAAAGGCCCCTAATCGCGACGAGAAGCAGAACAAGTCCGCCAAAACCCGTGCCAGGAAGTTGTACCTCAACATGCTGAGGAAAGTTGAATGCTGCATCATGGACGACGAAACATATGTGAAGGCCGACTTCAAACAGATCCCCGGCAACCTGTTTTTCACGGCCAAGGATAAGTTCAGCGTTCCGGAGCATGTCCGCACTCAAAAGATGTCCAAATTTGCGAAGAAATTCCTGGTTTGGCAAGCCATCTGCACGTGCGGGAAGCGGAGTGCACCTTTCGTGACCCAGGACACGATGAACGGACAGGTGTACATAAAAGAGTGCCTCCAAAGGCGGCTGCTTCCTCTCCTGAAGGCCCACAACGTCCCAACAATCTTGTGGCCGGATTTGGCCTCATGCCACTACTCCAAGGACGTGCTGAAGTGGTATGCGGAGAATAAGGTCAATTTTGTGCCGAAAATGTTCAACCCTCCCAACACTCCGGAGCTCCGCCCCATCGAGGAGTACTGGGCGATTATGATGCAGCACCTTCTTAAACGACCTAAGGTAGTGAAGACAGTCGAGGAACTGAAGAAAGTATGGGTTTACATGCAAAAAACGGTTGATTCACAGGTTGTGCAGAATCTTATGGCCGGGGTTAAGGCCAAGGTGCGGGCATTTGCGTATGGACTGTAAATAAAATACGAATAAAATGGTAAAATGAAATTTAATAGTTATTTCTCAATCCCTGAAAATTTGATGGCAATCGGATGGCAACTCGAATTTTGCGAATCAATTTTGTGTGTGGCAATTTCATCGTGGACACCCTTTATCTATTGACTGTACGGTGTACAGAACCTCTGCACACACGTAAATTGGACAGCTCACGAACTATATCCTTCTGCCGTTACAGCTCGGGACAAGGTAACCACAGCAGTACGTTTCTTTTTGAGATCCATTCTCCCGGATGACATTCGATTACAACAGTACCATATTCATCCACTGACAGCCAAGACACAATGTAAACAGAGAGACAAGGGTTCGTCCAATACAGTTTCGGGTGCAACGTAATAATGGCTGTTGGAGTAATGTAGCAGTTCAATTACCGAACCCTGTACTGTTGGTGCAACAAGTTGCAAAATAATATTTTTTCTCAGAAAGAGTTATACATTGAATAATAACAAGTCGAGTTATTAGTACGAGACACTGAAGAAGTCTGCACATTGTAGACGAAATACGCGTATCTGTCAAGATAAGCAAAGGTAGTTGGAATGAAATGGAAAATACTAAATTTTTTTCTAATTTCAAGAAATTTTGCATTTATTCAAAACATTTTTTTCAATTATTATAGGGTGATGCGGTCAAAATTTGGTCAAAGGAAAACGCGTGTAAATCGGTGAAATCGTTTATTTAAAAAATCAAATTAAATTTCTTTTTCAAGTTCAATTAGTATAAAATTCAGGAAAAATATTCAGATAGGCTTCCGCTTTTCCAAATCCGAATTGCCGGGCCTTACGCTTGACCCCTGCCATCAGATTTTGTACAGCCACCTTGTCCTCCTTCTTCGCCGCAGAAAGCCAGTTTGCCTTGAACTGCTGCTCGTCCTTAGCAGTTTTTTTGGTCTTCTTTAGGTTCCGCTTGACAATAGCCCGGTATTTCTCAATTGGGCGGAGCTCTGGCGTGTTGGGAGGGTTCTTGTCCTTGGGAACCACCTGCACGTTGTTGGCGGCGTACCACTCCATGGCCTTTTTACCGTAATGGCAAGATGCCAAATCCGGCCAAAACAGTACGGAACAACCGTGTTTCTTCAGGAAAGGCAGCAGACGTTTATTCAAACACTCTTTCACGTAAATTTCTTGGTTGACAGTCCCGGAAGCTATGAAAATGCTGCTTTTCAAGCCACAGGTACAGATGGCTTGCCAAACCAGATTTTTCTTTGCGAACTTTGACAGTTTCGTGTGCTTGAAAATATCTGCTACCTTTCCCCTTCCTTTTGCCGTATAAAACTCCTGTCCCGGAAGCTGCTTGTAGTCGGCTTTGACGTAGGTTTCGTCGTCCATTACCACGCAGTCAAACTTCGTCAGCATCGTCGTGTACAGCCTCCGGGATCGCGCTTTGGCCGTCGTATTTTGTTTATCATCGCGATTTGGAGTCACTACCTTCTTGTAAGTCGATAGTCCGGCTCGTTTTTTGGCTCGATGCGCGGTTGTAGACGATACACCCAGCTTATTTGCGGCATCTCGGAGAGATAGGTTAGGGTTTCGCTTGAAACTACCGGCAACTCTCTTTGTCGTCTCAGCGGCTTCCGGTTTTCGATTTCCCCCCGATCCAGACTTCCTGGCTGTCGACAAACGTTCCCCAAACAATTTAATTACATTTGTAACGGTTGATTTGGCAACTTTTAGCAATTTTGCCAACTTTGCGTGCGAGTAGCTCGGATTTTCGCGATGCGCGAGCAAAATTTTGATACGCTGCTCTTCTTGCTTGGACGGCATTTTGACAACTGAAGAGTGAATTCCAAAATCAAAATAGGAGCAACATTCTACACACACACACCTTCAAAATGAAGGGTGTTCAGGTTTTTTAAATGCAAAATTGAAAGAAATACGTCAAGTTGATATTGACCAAATTTTGACCGTATCGCCCTTTAGAATGAAAATTTTATTTCAAATTGATAACATAATTTGAAACTATTTCAATAAACTTGCTTACAATACAGGATTTGTTATCAAATTATTTGCAGTGATAACAAAATAAGTTATTATTATGGTATTCCACGAGTATTTTTTTTTTGTTATTCATTCTGTTATTTTGGCTGTTTATTCAACCTCAACCTCAGTGATCAAAAAATGATAACCTGGTATAAGAACTTATTATCAATTTGGTATAAAGGGGGCGACCCCGGCGTAGTGGTTAACACCCATACCTCTCACGCCAAAGTCACGAGTGCGAATCTCACCCCCGGACAAGTTACAAAAATACCCAAAGGGTATTTTTTTTTTTTTTTTTTTATGTCTTGATTATCGAGATTTTCAGCCTCGGGCTGGTTCATCTCCCGTTATAGTCAGTCAAACACCACTTTTGGGTATTTTCGTAACTTCTCCGGGGGTGAGATTCGAACTCGTGACTTAGGCGTGAGAGGTATGGGTGTTAACCAATACGCCGGGGTCACCCCCAATGGGGGTATTTGAGTGACTACGACGGAAGATGAACCAGCCCAGGGCTGAAAATCTCGATAATCAAGGAACTAAAAAAAAAAAAATGGTATAATCCTTTGCTCGGGAACACAGCATAGTAAAAAAATGCAGAATATTATCATGTGTGAAATAAATATTATGCTATCAAAGAGTTTTTTTTCGGTTCGTTTATATGTTAGGCTCAGGCGTGTGTAACACTTTACGGAGCTGATATTCAATATTGTTGTTCACACAATTTTATTTTTCGATATTAGTATAAGTAAGAGGTTAATGGGTCACATTATCATTTGGAAAGGGCCAGGTAGGTTATTTAAGCCATTATTTGCGGCTTTTGGTTGCGACATGTCCTCGATCCCTGTAGTCCCTTCAGGGAACAAAGCCGCAGATGGGTAAAACAAGAAGATAGTATAACTGGGACAAAATAGCAGGGAATTTACTAGAGTGTAAGGAAGGGTGATGACGTTACACTCTTAGACAAAGGAATTCGTAAATCATTTGCATGTAGGAAAGATCACGCATTCCCAAAATACCTCTTATCTTTCAGAAGGGCTGCCTACCTCGGGCCACTAGGGTATCCAATAGTCGTGCTCTGGAGGCATCATTATCCCGGCAATGCCAAACAGCGTGAGCGATGTCATCATAACCGGTTCCGCACCTTCATAAATTGGCAATCGATTAATAGTGTCTAGTGTGTCTAGCGAGTAGTGGTTGGACATAAGACTTGATATCACACGAATGAAACCGCGACTTACATCCTTTGAACGCCGATCTCGACGAAACATTTGGAATAATGGAATGTAAGCACCGCCCAGGAGAATTACTTATCCAATCGTTTTGCCAACATTGAAGAGAACTCTGACGTACTAATGGGAAAAATTCATCATGTGAAATTCTCCTTTCAAAAATTTCGCCTTCAAAAAGTTTGAAGTTTAAAGATAAATAAGTTTATCATGACAACAACACAATTTCTAACAATGGAGAGCTGTAAACGGTGTTGCTAATATGTAATTGGCATGGAAGTAAATGTTTTGAAGTTCCATGCAACACATAAGCTTGACTTTGGTTCGGAGCAAAGCATTTACTTTAGGATGGTTCAAATACTCGATCTACCTGATTCAATCGTTTTTTTCTCAGATCGTGAATCATCTTCCAAAATTTGAACTAAATTGGTTGTGAAATCGAACTGCACTTGCCCTTTGAAATGTCTATGGGAATTGACAAATTCCAATTAGCAAATTTTCCATTCTCATCCGCCTGACTCTTGAGTATAAAAGCATACGAAAATGTTTGTTAGTGGTACTTACGAGAAATTTATCCAGTTTTCTTGTAAAATCATTGTTTATTTTTCTATTGAATCGTTAATTTATAATGTGTGACTAATTATTGTATGTATATATAGGATGCATTACTAGGCATATCGGTTCAATTAAGCCAAGTTTAGGTCATTTAAAGATCATGAAGATAATTTGTTCAGCTTAATCAGTGAAACCATGGTGGCTAAAAAGTTGAAAAAAAAAACGAAAACAATAATAACACTCCAGAATATCTTCTTTTCTTCTTTCTTAGCATTTCAAGCTTATTGCTTACTCTCAACTTAGTGTTCTTTCACTTTCACAGTTATTGATAGAGAGCATTCGATGCCAAACACCATTTTTGCATTAGTATGATTGTGTGGCAAGTAAAATCATACCCTATGCGCAGAGAGTAGAGAAATTATCCCTAACGTAAAATTCCTAGACCAGACTGGGAATTCGAATGCAGCCACTTCCAGCATGGTGTTTCTTTGTAGCCGTGCCTTTACCGACTGAGTTAAGGGAGGACTCAAGTATAAAAAAAACTATGATAAATGTAATGATATAGCACTGGGTTTATGACATATTTAATGCAAAGGCGAACGAAGGAGCTAGGCTAACATTACATCCCGTTACCCTAAATTATAAATCTTTGGAAAGTATTCTGTTTTATAAATTTGTTCATTCACATTCCAGCATTCACCTAGTGATTGATCTACAGATATTTTTTGATGCTTTTTAACTTCAGCAATCGTAAGTTGTTTACATTTATACATGTTTGTGTGTACTAATTGATAATTGGAATAAAACGGAACGCTTGTAATACGTTGGTTCCTTTTGCAGTAGATGTCGTCGTTTATTTCTAGCATATCTATAAAAAAAACTCTCTTGTGACCACAGACTAAGAGATTGAGAATCAAGTGTTTAAAAAGATCAAAATCGTTGTAATAAATAACAAACGCTGCAATTAATAATGCCTTTATGAAGAAAAGACATAATATGCATGCATGGAGGGGAAAGTATTACTAGACACTTTAATAATTATTAGAATTGATTCCCGTTTTCATGGCCCAATAAGTTGGATTGGATGGATTCATGTCCTTGGGGACAAATTACACCGAATTAGTGTCAAATCATTCCAGCATGCATTTTACATAGTGGCATGAAGCTAAATCCGGTCAATGTATTGTTGTTTTATTGCGCTGCCTCAAACATGGCAAAAGACGTGGTTAGAGGTATTCTGGTTTGTAAATTTCACCATTGCAATGATTCCAATGCATTGATGGTGTCTGTTGTGACGAAAATTTTACTTCGCTCTCCACAGGTGAAGATAGCCTGCCAAATGAGGTATTTTGATGCGATTTTCAACATTTTCTCTTGTTTTGAAACGATTATCCACTTTTAATTTATTGTTTTCGGCGAAAACGTCTCTTTTTGGAAGTGAACTTTGAGGTACGTTTTGTTCATCTATCTCACAGCAACTGTATCAGCAAAATTTTTAAAAGTAGTGAGAATTTCTTATCTGAGCCTCACAAAACTTATAAATTCACGATATAAATCGTGTTAAGTTCTGGGACATTCCATACGTTGTCGATTATGTTGTAAACAAAGACTCGTCTTTGATAAAAATTATTTCATGTACACAAATAAAAAGAAGCATTGAATTTTCTGCGTTATCTAATGCACATAAAGGGAATGCTGGATTTGGCAGAAAATAATGGGATATTTTATGTAAATTTAAGGCAGATAACGCCTGAATAAAGCCTGTTGTATGAAAGATTGCAATTGTATGGCTCATCAAAGACTACAACCAATTGCGTTGTTTACGCCTCCTTTGGCTTGGAATTAAACGAAGGGCAATTTTACGCGCTTGTTGAAATTATTATTTTTTCTGTGTATGTGGCTGCTTCTTAGGGAATGAAATATCTACACATTTGCAAGCTTCAGTATTTACACCACAATGAAATATCAGATTTTTGTTCCTGTGTGGTCAACATCTGTAGGACTTCCTAGTACGGGTCCTAGTTCTGTCGTTCATCGCAGTTTAGTAAGTTTTGGACCTTAAATGCATGTAATTCAGTTCTGGACGTAACCTTTTGCCTACCTTTTTGGCAACATCATACAATGAAATGTTGGGATTTCGGATGGAATTACCCTTTCCCTCTGTCTTCCTACATGCTGCTTCCAATTGGCTTTCTGCTTTGCGTCTGTGATCCAAAAACCCCTATTTAGTACTCTTGGGATGGTCGAATTACAGATTTGCAGATTTTTTCCCAAAGCACGATGGGACAGCTCCGAATTAACCATGTGAGCCTACAACATTTTTCCACGCGTCTCCAATTGACTCACTTCCATCTTGGCAACAACAGACCTCATAACTAAGAAATTCACTGGAAGTTAACACAACACTTAAGAAAGGAACTATGCAAAATTTGGTTGATTTCTGTCCAGTGAGAAAAAAATGTTATAGCCAGTTGTAAGTGTTGCAAACATTTCGTGTCCACCCTCTACATCATCTGGTCAGTCTAGCAAAGGGTTGATCTCTAGAGGTTGCTGTACAGACCTCACAAAGAAAACGGCTTAAGGTGCTCATAGCATATCTCTATAAGCTAAAATTGATTGCATATCTCTATAAGCTAAAATTCTTATGGTTATTAGGCCCTGACAACGGCGCCTGTTGTTCTGTTGCCTGAGTCGAGAAGATGCGAATTTAACCTCCGAAATCATACAGCGGGGCGTACGCAAATGAAAACTAATGATTCCATTTTCACGCTGATGTATGGCGCAACACCTGAGGCTAGCCCTCTTTTGAAAAGTTGTTTCCCATTACCTTCGTGTTACCGCCTTCTTTTCATGAAATGGTACCCGACACCAGTAAATAAAATGGGCCCTGGATGGCGAGCAGCCATCAGTGATAATTTTGCAGCGCATAGTTAAATATTTCAGCACACTTTACTACCTAGCAACATGCCTGGCCGTTGCAAAGGAGAAAAAGATAAGGGAAAGATAAAGTTCATCTCTAATCGCGCTGGATTGCAGTTCTCAGTCGCTCGTAAACACCGTCTGATCCAGAAGGGTGACTATTCCGAACGCGTTGGTGCCGGTGCCTCGTCTACCTGGTCGCTGACGTTCTCGAGTTGCCACCAGGAAACGCCGCCCGTGACAAAAAGAAGACAAGAATCATCCCACGTCACCTGCAGCTGACCATCCGCATCGACGAGGAGCTGAATAAACTTCTCTCCGGTGTGACAATTTCACACGGTTCTCTAGCAAAGGATAATAACAAGCAAATATGAAATAAGTAACAAGTTCTGCTATCGCAGCTATCGTTTTGATTTCCTCTGTTATCGCATAACAAATTAAGTTATTACCATTGGCAAATTTTGTTATCATAAGTTATCATTTTGAACTTTATAAGTTGAATTGTGAAACTTTAAACATTTTCAGCATATTTGAACAAGAAATTGTGCTTTTAATCAAAATATTTTTTTAGTTATTAGCATGAGAATTTGATTTCAAATTGATTACATAATTTGAAACTATTTCATTAAATTTGCTTACAATACAGGGTTTGTTATCAAGTTGATCGCAGTGATAACGAAATAAGTTATTATTATGATATTCAACGAGTATTTTTTGTTATTCATTGTTATTTTGGCTGTTTATTCAGCCTCAATGCCTAATTCAGCCCACTACCAGAACGTCCGTGGCCTGCGCACGAAGATCGATTCGTTCTTTCTTGCTACTGTTGGTTCGGAGTATGACGTAAAAGTGCTAACGGAGACGTGGCTTGATGATAGCATTTTGTCAACGCAGTTGTTTGGAAGCTCATTCACGGTATTCAGGACAGACCGAAGCAGATTAAATAGTCGGAAATCGCGTGGTGGAGGAGTTTTGATTGCCGTCTCCCGTAAGCATTGTTGCTGCATTGATGCAGCGCCTGTTAGCGATGCCCTTGAGCAGCTTTGGGTAAAAGTTAAATTCGAAAGATCATCTGCTAGTATCGGGGTGTTCTATTTGCCACCAGATCGTCGAGACGATGTAAACCTCATTCAGCATGCTACCGTTCTTAAAACCTAATGATATAGCTCTCCAGTTCGAGGACTATAACCATCCGGAGTTGGAATGGGTTATATCGGAGAACGGCTCCTCTCTTGACATCGACACAAGCAGATCGCGGTTGACTACATCTGGTCGTGCACTGTAGTGAATGGCGTAGAGAATGTGAACTCCCGCATCCTTGATTTAATCCTTACCAACGAGGCAGCCCTGTCAAATTGCTGCGTAGAGGAGGCAGCCGATTCTCTCGTTGCAATAGACCCGGCACATCCAGCCATTGACATTTCCGTGTCCAAAATCGTTCCATTATGCTTTGAGGTAGTTGAGGAAATCCCTAAGTTTGATTTTCGACGGGTTTTTTTTTAAGAATTCATTTATTTGTACAGGCTCAATCGAATCAACTTTACAGAGCCAAGTTTTCATGTTTATATACATCAGTTATCTTAGAACTAAGGTTAAGGGGATAGAACCGATTACTCGCGGTCACAAGCCGTGTATACTTCGAAGTGCTCAGGTGTTCCACGTCTAAGGAAAACTTTAAACGCGTCGGACTTTTTACGGTAAACCTCGGTGCATTGCTGATCCCACCATGGAGAAGGAGGTTTCCTGCGAAATGACGTTCCTGGAACTGGTCGAGTTTGAGCTTGAAGCGCGCGTTCCAAAATCAGGTTGGAGAGGAATTTATAATCCTCCAGCGGTGGAAGCCCTTCTACCGTTGTTACGGCTTCTTCTATTGCTGTCTTGAACCTTGTCCAATCGATATTACGAGTTAGATCATACGTGACGTTGATGGATTCCGGCGGATTAAACCCGGTGGCAACCGAAATATTAATAGGCAAATGATCACTACCGTGGGGATCCTCGATCACATTCCACGTGCAGTCCAACGATAATGAATTCGAGCAAAGTGTGAGGTCCAATCTACTGACAAGTGAGGATGGACCAGCCAAGCGTGTAACTTCTCCATTGTTGAGAACTGTCATATTGAAGTTGTCACAGAGGTCATATATCAGGGAAGACTGGTTGTCATCGTACAGTTCTCCCCAGCCTGTACCGTGAGAGTTAAAATCTCCCATGATCAACCGTGGAGAAGGAAGGACCGAACAAATATCTAAAAGTTGTTTTCGATTAATTGAGGCTCTAGGAGGAATATACACAGAAGCAATGCAAAGGCTTTTATTTTAAAAAACAGCCTGACATGCGACAACTTCAATACCTGGAATTGGAGGAAAATTCACTCTATAGAAGGAGTAGCACTTTTTGATCCCCAAAAGTACTCCACCTCCACGTGAATCCTCACGATCAAGCCGAATAATATTGAAATCATGAATCGGAAGATCGATTTCGGGCGAAAGCCATGTTTCACAAAGAGCAAATGCATCACAACCGATATTGTGAGCTAAAATTTTAAGTGAATCCAATTTAGGAACAAAACATCGTCAATTCCACTGCAGAACAGTGATCAAATCCCCGACCACTTTTGGAAAATTATCCATCGAAGGAAATGATAGCTGCAAGGAGGGGCCACTTTAATGTTAATTTCTTCAAAAAAGTTCTCACAGTGGGAAGCATTGCCATAACAATGCTTTTAAGAGGGTCAGACATTTCGAGGTACTTGAAAATACCTTCCACAATATCATCGAACGAGAACAGCCCAGATGAAGGGGGGGGGGGGGCTTCTGTTCCTAAAATCGGGGCATCAGGGGATTTAGATGTCCCCGGGAGAGATGGGAAATCATGTGTGTAGTTGGCACTACGAAAACCAGGAGGATTCGAATTATCCTTCTTTACACTGCTCTTTGGATTGAGCATGTTGATTTGGGGCTTCTGTTCAGCTACTTTCCCTGCTCGGATGCGTCTTCGCTTCCGTGGAGCACCTCCCGGAAAACTAAAGGATGTCCACTCTTCAACCAAATCCGAATCAGACTCGTCATCTGAAAGGAATTGTATTGGTATCGGGTGGCAAAGCTTTCTTAAGCATTTCTCCAAAAGATTGCCTTGAACGTTGTTTCAGAGAACGTTCCAATTTTTCTCCGCGTTGTTTATACGCCGGGCACGACGAGAGAGCATGAGAAGGAGTTCCCTTGCAGAAAACGCATTTTATTGTATTATCTGCACAGGGACTAGCCTCATGTTTCTCCCCGCAAGTTGAGCAGCGCGCCTTGTTGCCGCAATGGGAGGCCGTATGCCCCATCTGCTGGCAGTTTTGACAAATCATTACCCGGGGTACAAACAACCGCACAGGTAGCCGAAGTTTGTCCAGTTCTAAAAAGTTAGGGAGGGCAGAGCCAGAAAAGGCTACCCGAAACGAGTCTGTAGGGGTAACTTTTTTCTTACCCTCGCTGTGCGATATTTTCACTAATTTTCTCACTTCCAGTATCTGAACTGGGGGGAGCAGAGAGTTCTTGAATCGGCCAACCGCCCGCTTCTTCAAAATTTCAGGACACAGACTCGCCTCTGTGACCACTCCTACAATCTCCACATCACGAGCTGGAATATAAACTCAATATTCGAGTGTAAAATGCTGGGAAGCAGCAATCTCATTAGCCTGCTTCAGGATAGAGACGACAACACGGAGTTTTTTAAATTTTGCTTTCGTGATCTCTGTCACGGCTGAAAATCGCTTCGTCAGATCAGTAGTGATTTGGTACAGGTTCAAAGGTTTCATTTTGGGCTGAAAGTAGACAACCCATGGACCAACCGAGTTCATTTGATACGATCGCGGTCTGAATATTTTCTGTGCCTCCCCATCATCGGGTGGCAAAGGTACTTTTTCCGACAGACCGTCCATGTCGAAGAAACCTCTTCAACATGCACGATTTGCCTTACTCGTGGGAGCGTTGAACGCCCCCCAACAATTTAAATCACACACAGACACAAACAAGGAACACACAAATTAAAGCTAAACTCTAGTGGAATGAGGGACAGGGAAAAAAAACTTAACTAATATTACTGATCTGTTGCTGCTGCTGCTGCTGCTGCTGCTACTGCTGCTGACGCACCGTATGCGCGAACGTCGCACTTCTATGCGGGGAGCGGGGAGCGGTGCGCTGATGCGATCGCCTTCAGGTGCGCTCGCTCAACGCCGTCGGATGACCGTTGGCAATGTAGTGGTGTATCGCTGGTTAGCGTCACCGCGCGGAGATGAGGCGAAAAAAAGCGGGATGATAATTCGCCAGCTAGCACTGCTTGATTTGCTAATTTCACTGGAAAACCCCACTACCTTCTTATGAAAAAACTCACTTTCACTCTATTCACTGAAGTGAATATAGTTTGAGAAAAAACTGACAGTTTACAAGGATCGCACTCGAATAAATCTTCCAAGACAACGGAGCGCTGGATCGAACGAACTTTCTTCTTTCGCTGAACGAAGTGGAATGATTTTCGACGGGTTGACTACAATGTGTTAAATGAAGCATTATCATCCATTGATTGGCAGTTTTTAGACTCACAACGGGATTTGGACGATGTTGTCGATATGTTCAACGCAGAGATACGGCAAGTTGTTGAAGCACATGTCCCTCTTCAACGAACCCCAATTAAGCCGGCTTGGGGTAATAGTCATCTGCAGAAACTGAAGCGTCACAGACGAGCTGCTCTCCGAAAATATAATCAACACCGCTCGAACACGTCGAGGCGTCGATTCGTGCTAGCTAGCAACGAATATAAGCGATGTAATCGCTTCCTGTATGGGCGCTATATAGATCGTACCCAAACAAGTTTGCGTTGGAATCCTCGGAAGTTCTGGTCTTTTGTCCGCTCAAAACGTAAAGAAGATGGATTGCCAAGCTCTATGTATTTTGTAAACTATTCTGCCAATACAGCCTCTTCCAAATGCAAGCTTTTTGACGAGCACTTTAAAAGTGCGTTCTCCCCTAGAATCGCCACACCGCAACACATCGATGCTGCTTACGTGACACTCCGTTAGATAGCTTTGACTTTGAAATGTTTGAGATTACTGCTGAACATGTTCGTGATGCTATTCGCAAATTAAAGCATTCTGCTTGTCCCGGACCTGACGGAATCCCGCCGACCTTGGTGAAAAACTGTTCGGACCCTTTAGTCAAGCTGTTTAATCTTTCTTTGCAATATGGAACGTTCCCTGCTAGATGGAAAACCTCGAGTCTCACGCCAATTCACAAAAAAAGAGGACAAATGCAACATTGCCAATCACCGCGGAATACCGTCGTTAAGTGCCTGCTCTAAAATATTTGAGATAGTTGTGAAAAAAGCACTCTTCGCATCCTGTAAGAATTACATATCTTGTGACCAGCATGGGTTCTACCCGAAAAGATCTGTCGCAACTAATTTAACTCAGTTTGCTTCCCTGTGTATTCGCTCGATGGACGCTGGCCTGCAAGTGGATGCTGTGTATACTGACTATAAAGCCGCCTTTGATCGTGTGAACCATGATATTCTTCTTCATAAGCTAGAGAAAATGGGAGTATCTGTAGCCTTTGCGAGATGGTTCAAATCATATCTTACTGACAGATCTGTGTGCGTTAGGATTGGGACGTCGCAGTCCGAACCTTTCACTGCATGCTCTGGTGTGCCACAAGGAAGCAACCTTGGTCCGATATTGTTCTCACTCTTCATTAACGACGTTGCGACTATTCTGCCACCTGGTACGCGGCTCTTCTTTGCGGACGACGTAAAAATATGCATGATAATATCATGTCACGAGGATTGCCAGAAGTTGCAGCATTTGCTGGATTTATTTGACGTTTGGAGCAACCGAAACCTTTTAATTTTGTGCGTTGCTAAATGTAATACCATTACGTTTTGTAGAAAACTTCAGCCAATCAACTTTCGCTACAGTGTGTCTGGTCAAACCCTCGAACGCGTCTTCAAAGTCAAAGATTTGGGCGTAATACTGGATAGCGGAGTTACGTTTCGGATGCATTACGAGGATGTAATTTCTAGGGCGAACAAGCACCTGGGGTTCATCTTCAAAATCGCCGATGGATTTCGAGACCCGCTGTGCATGAAATCTCTGTACTGCGCACTAGTACGTTCGATCCTGGAATCCGCTGTTGTTGTCTGGTGCCCGTATAGCAGTATTTGGATCGACCGCATCGAGGCAGTTCAAAATAGATCCGTTCGTCGGGCCTTTGGGCGTCTTCCCTGGCGTGACGTGGTAAATTTGCCACCATATGAGCACCGTTGCATGTTGCTGGGAATCGAAACCTTGGATAAAAGGCGTTTTTATGCTCAAATATATTTTGTGACCAAGGTGCTGACTAATGAAATTGATTCTCCTGCCATTCTCTCTGATCTCAGCCTGCATGCACCAGTAAGGCATCTCAGAAGACGTAACTTTCTTCATCTTGAGTCGAGAAATAGTCGTTATGGCCAATCGTGGGTAAGGTTTATGTCGTCACGATTTAACGAGGTTGCTGAACAATTCGACTTCAACGAGCCTGCCAGCGCATTTCTGCATCGCCAAAGGAACGTGTTACGTAGAGTTTAAGTTTTAAGTTGTTTTAGTTAATTTTATTCATTAAGACCCCAATTGGTCAGATGGATTTTTACAAATATACAAATATACAAATACAAATATAACAAATTCAGTGATCAAAAAGTGATAACCTGGTATTATAATTTGTTATCAATGTGGCATAATCCTTTGCTCGGGTTGTGTCTGCCAAACATCCGGGCCGTCTTGATGACCACGGAGATCGTGAAGAACAGTTCAATCGGTTTCCTCCGTCAACAACTACCAATTCATTCAATTCAATTTACCTGGCTAAAAACTTTGATTGACTGACTTTAATTTTTTTTTTGTGCAGTTTATTATGAACCGTTCGAAATTTTCAATTAAATATTTTTTTATTTATTTTTCCGGTTATAATCCGCGTTAATGTTTATTCAACCTCTTTGTTCAAATTTATTATTTATATAGTATAGTTCATATGTATTTTTTATTATTTATATTCTTATTATTCTTAAATCCTTAAGTCTTAGGCTGGTTCACCACCGAAGAAAAGCACCACCACCCTATATATCGCGCTCATCAACACTTGAACCGGTACCAACGCCTTTACTTCCCTTTCGAAAGAAGACGTAACAAGTTTTTTTTGCCTCAGACCCTGTGAACAAATAAGCATTGTCACTGCTTTTATTGTCCAGATATCTTTATTGTGTTTTCTTCAAATAATAACTTAGAATACTTAGAACACTGTTAAAAACAGATTCATAATTACTTGAGCCGGTAATGTATTTGATATGTTTTTAGTTCCAATATTGCTATATTCAAATGTTGCAGTATAAAATGATTTTTTTTAAATTTTACTCATTCCTTCACAGATTGAACCTTATGTGAGCCTTTAACGGTTCAATATTTCCAAATGCATAGATATTATCTTTTTTTTTAAGCTAGCATGATTTTAAACCTTTTTTTCTTTCTCAAACTCAGAACCAATGCTTTAATCTCGAAGATGGGCGCTTATATTTTTCGAAGTAGACCACAATATTGGACCAAAAGTCTGAAAGTGTTTTAAAACATATACTCAATTTCGAGAACATTCTACTTCTCTTTATTTGTATGACATATGAAAACGATGTCCATTTATAAAAAAAAATCATCATCACAATCTTTTAACAAATAGACATACTCATTATTTTGACGTTTTCAGAAGAATTGCATAGCAGATTTTTTATTTATATAGTCAGTGCAAGTTAAAAATAACGTTAATTTGATTTATATCCCTACTTGGATTTATATAGTTGTGTAATACGATTTACAACATTTTAAAGTTTTTTAAAATTCTATTGCAACTTATTAGGAACAATGTCAAGTTGGAAAAAGGCTACACCCCTTATGATTTTTTCCTTTTCCTACGATTTTGAGATACACAGCAATCCCTGTGTGAAAAAATTGATTATAATGGTTTTTATATACCAGTGCAATGAAGAAAATAGCCATTTGCTGGTCAGCAACAACTAACGAAGCAAAAGCGCACACACGCATCCGACGCTAACAAATAGTTTCAAGTGCACTCAACTCCGTTTTTGTAATGCCCTTTGCGTTTCGAACAGCAAAGCTAAAGTTATGTTTAAATTACATTTAATTCGTCGCAAGAGCGTTGAAGTAATAACAAATGAACAAAAGAAAATATTCAATAAAAAATTAACGGCTTAACAAGCTAGCGTTATTTCCGGAGCGGCCTTTGGTGCGATAAATATGACTATAAAGACTGTCCACGTGAAATTTCGGACGAATTCTTTTCAGTGTAAACATTGCATTATTTCACGGATCGGTGCAGTATGCTCCCAAAAAATTGCCAAAATGGTGGTAACCATTACTGCAAAAAATCAGTGTTTCTGTGCGAAATGTTGCTCGCAAAGTTGGGAAGTCAAAATCATACGTACAAAAAGTGAAGCAGAGGCAAGGACTGAAGGCGTACAAAGTGAAAAGGGTGCCTAGCCTGCAAAAAGTCGTGCTAAGGAGATTTTCACTATTTCTTTGCAAGCATTTTCTTGTATCGTAATGGACGACGAATCGTATATACTCGAAGGCTTTAAACAGCTTCCAGGTCTTTTTATACCACAATGCAAATGGAACGGCGCTATTTAGTTGTGATCAAAGATCTAACGGCACTATCAATAAGGTTGTGTACGAGAAAGAATATCTGCAAAAGCAGTTGCAACCGTCTATCAGAAGCCACGACTCTCCTGCTCTGTTTTGGCCTGATTTGGCCTCTTGTCATTACGCGAAATCCATCCTGGAATGGTATGAGGTTCAAAAGGTCAAATACGTGCCAAAAACAGCCAATCCGCCAAGCTGTCCAGAATTTCGCCCAATAGTAGAAGTGGTGGGCTCTAGTTAAGCAGGAAACGCTTCGAAACTAAGAAGATAGCATATGGTACCGATGATTTCAAGAGAAAATGGAGTATCATCACGGCGGACGTATCTGAGGATACCGTACGGAACCTAATGGCAGGTGTACCTCAAAAAGTTTAAAAATTTAAAAAAAGGAGGATTAACATCTTAATTAAGTTTTTCTGGTGTAGATAGAACTCTATTATTGTAGAAATTAACAATGGGTTTTGTTGAATTATGTGTATTTTTTTACTGCTATTATTTTGGCGTCCGAAATTTAACGTGGACAGGCTTTATATGTATAACAAACACCTATTTTCAATTAACACTAAATACGTGCCTGGTTTCGAAATTTTAAGCTTGTTGCAGTCACTTATAAGCATTGGTGCAAACAGATGTTTTCCATGATATCATTGCAGGCAAATGTGAGTTATATTAAATATAGGTCGCTGGTTCGTTTTGCATTTTTGTTTCCGTGTATACAGGAAATTTTTCACGTATTTGAAAACAGCAGTTCTAGGGTTTTTTTTCAATGGGGCGAATCTACAATTGAGAGATTCTCTCCGGGCTCGCTCTCTTTCATTCATAAACCAATCACCTTTACGTGTTTCATTCTACTATTTGTGGAGTATGCTAGCCAGCACTATTGTGTTTCGATCTGTACTAATGAATGCCTCGTAAGGTTTAAAGTGGCGCTGTAATGAATGAAAGAGCGCGAGCTCGGAGAAGTCTCTCAATTGTAGATTCACCCTAATGAAAAAACCCTAGGATTTTTGATTTGTGCTATTTTTTTCTTAAGTTTTCTTGAAATATGGCGTAAATTATTGCAAAACTTTACGTTAGAAAGCATGTGGCAAGATATTCAGAATACTACCCAATTTATTCAAAGCTATGTCTTACACCATGTTATAGTGAAGAATAATGCCCAAACTATCCCCACTTCAATTAATAATCAGTTGGAAAATGTGCTACATTATACCATACTTTAGAAATCGGAATGAACTTAATTAGACTCACTAAGTAATTCATTGTAAACAATAAGAAACACAACTGTTTCAGAAAAACATAAACGAACCGTGGACTAGTTCATGTTTTCAGGAACAAATTTTTGATTTCGTTATTCAGCTCATGATTTATTTTTGGTTGTTCTCGAATTCGTGACAGCCGTTCGCAGATACAGGTACAGGTTTTTGTGTATTCAGCTCGATAATATCCTCATTTTTTACTACTCATCGCCAAACTTCGGTTCGATATCAACTGGAAAATCTTCTTTTTTTTGCATAAATAAATTTGAATGCTTTAGACTCTTATACATGCAAGTGTTCTCTAAACGTGTAACAAATCAAATGCTATTTAGTGATGTTAGAGTTGGTAACAGTCTCTCTCAGTTTTCATATCTGTATGTATGTATATCGCTACCCCAATTTTGTATGGTTTACACTGTAACCAATTCAATAGCTTGCAAACATATTATGCAACATTTGGCAAAGCATAGCTAACTTTATTACATTGATTTACGGTACAGATAGTAGGTAGAGTGATGTTTCTAAGGGAAACGATATGCCATGGGTTCAAGATTATTTGCCTCTATAATTTAAACAACATCCTGTTGCTTATCGTATTAATATCAATATTAAAAGCTTTCAATCCCTCCCACTAGATGAACCGTTTAACTGTGCTCGAACGGAGAACCAGTCTCCCTTCCTGGTATTTGATATCTAATTCAAGAAAAACTCGACATGTCACGTGAGGGCTGACATACAAAGCAATAAAAATATTGAAATTGGGATGTAAAGGAAACATTTATGCAACCGCATTATGGGCCTCTATATTTATTCTCAATGAGTAAAGTTAACAAACGGTAAACGCACCTTTTTTTTATTCTTTATTCGCAGATTTAACTCTCGAACATTGAGCGCGTTGTTGACACATCTAACACATAGCACAGGGAGAACTGGCTGAGTACTCCACCTTTGGGTATACTCATTTACTATAACTATTCGCGATCTTAAAAGCTGACACCATCACGGTGAATAGCCCAAGACGCGTCTCCCAGGTCAGGCAAAATCGAGTTTACAAACCCACCACCTCTCCAGGATTTGCTGTCCACACTTGGCGGGGCAGAATATGATGCGTGTTCAACTTGAGTATTGGGTTAATTCGTAGCTAGTGACTACTTCAGAGGATCGGCTTCATGTTCACTGCGTCGCATCCAAACATTCTATTTGTTTTATTGCAAATTCGTCAAAATGTTCGCGAAAGAAGTGATCACCAGTTTGTTGCTCGCCCAGAAGAAGCCGAAAGAGATTGCCAAGGTGGTAGGGTGCCATTTGGCAACAGTTTACCGCATAAAAAAGTCCCTGCAGGATGGTCCTAAGCAGCGGAAGCCAGGAAGCGGACGTCCGCGCTTTGCACGCACGCCGAACGTGATCAAATCGGTCCGTGCAAAAATTGCTCGCAACCCGGTGCGTTCCATAAGAAAACTTGCAAAGGAAGCCAATATTTCGGAGAAATCCATGCGGAGAATCATCAAAGAAGACCTGCATGCATCTTCCAGAGCCAGAGTGAAACGCCACTTGATTACAGACCGGGTCAAGGAACTACGAGTGACTCGTTCTAAAGAGATTGCGTTCCTTGTTGATGAAGGAAAAAATGATAATCCTGTTCTCCGACGAAAAGCTTTTCAGCATCGATGCTGTGGCCAACAGCCGCACGGACCGGTTCATTTCACCGCAGAAAATGGAGAACGTTCCGGAAAAAGTGAAATTCAAATTTCAAACCAAACATCCGGCTGAGTGTCACGATGTTTGGCTTGGTAACGTCCAACGGTTTGAAAATGGGCGCCTGTTTTCATTGATGCTGGAGTTAAAAATCAATACCGGAGTGTATATCGGTATTTTAAAGCGACCAAGCGCTTCCCTCGGGTGAAGGCCAACTTCTCCGAGGATCAAAACGTTGTCCTACAGCAGGATGGAGCGCTGTGTCACACGTCCAATCGAACCAACAATGGTTGAACGATAACATGAAGTTTGGCCGAAGGATTTGTGGCCCCCTAGCAGTCCAGATCTTAATCCGTTGGATTATTTAATTTGGGCATATGCTGAAGCACGAGCCTGCAAAACATCACACCTAGTGTGAAAACCCTGAGTCAACCATAACACGCGCTATGGCAGTCAATGTCGAGTGACCACGTCCCGGAAGGCATGGTCTGGTCTTCCGGCGCGTCAGCTCGAGGGACGTTAATAATAAAAATGGGGAACACACTGAATAAATTCGTTCAAAAGTGACTTTATAAAAATAACCGCACACGAAAATATTGATATTATTGCTTGAATCAGCTGAAAATGGGATTTGAAAGAACTCGAACATATTCTTCGCATTATTTTCCGCCTACACTTGCTTGTCGACTCACCAGACCGGCAATGCAACCGGAACTTCAGATACATGATCATGTAATTAGAATTGATATAATCATTCAACACCTTTTCCAAAGTCTTTAATAATGGACTGAT